>PVIJ01014146.1:0-42072 GCA_004024925.1 Scalopus aquaticus | reverse complement strand
GGAGGGAGGGAAGCAAGGATGGGAGGGAATGTGGTTACAGGGAGGATGTGCCCCCAATCTCGCAGGTGGCACAGGGGGCGAGCCCACCCTTCTGGTCAGGACCTCACCGGGTCCTGGGGGTCAGTAGGGCGGAGTCCTGGGTCCCAGCGCTTGGAGAGTCCCCCAGTGAAGGAGCCTCCTCCCGGGAGGCGGCTGAGCGCGCGCCAAGGCAGGGCTCTGGCCTCGCTGGTCCACGATTCATCTGCCCCGTACACCCCCAGACAACTGCGCCTGCCGCTGGCCCTGCGGTTCCGGCCGCCCGGAGGGACCCCGTGCCGCCCCAGCGGAGTCCGCGCCCAAGCTCTCCCTCTCTGGGCGCGGCGGGTGCCTGGGCGGGCAGGCAAGGACCCCCTGCTCTTGGAGACCCAGCCCCCACCCAGGCGGGCGGTCTGCGGCGAGCCCCGGAGCGCAGAGGCCAGGCCAGCGGGGCGGCTCCCTCCACCCCGCACTGACTCGAAGCCAAGCCCGCTTTGGACCCGCCTCAACGTCCGTCTCCCCTGCTCCTTCCCATCTAACTCCGGGCCTGCGAGGACTCCGGGCAGACGGAAGCCTCGTTCATGGAATTAGGAAAGAAGCCCCGGCCCAGGCAAGGCCGGGAGAGTCGCGACCTCCGAGACGCCACAGTCCGCTCTGAGCGTCCACCGCGCGCGGGCGCTGCCACGCAAAACCCCGAAGACCAGCCCCGTTCTCGGGGCCCCAGCGCACCACGGGAAGAGCAGGGCCCGCGCCACAGAGTCACGCGGGGGAGGGGCCGCCGAGGGCCTGAGAGAGGGAAGGAAGCGGCGGGGGAAAGGCGTGTGGGTCAGTTAAGCCCCAGAGAGCGACTGTGCAGAGCCTGCAGGCGAGGGGGCCGCGGGAGGGCGGGAGGGGAGCCGGGAACAGCCGCGGAACTCAGACTCCCCAACAGGCATCGTCAAGGCACCACAGGCCGCGGACAGGGCAGGCTCCCCACTCACCCCCTGTGCCCAGGCAGGCATGACCAGTCAGCGCGGCCCTGAGGGGGAAGGGACAAAGCGCACGTGACCACAGAGGGAGGCGCCCAGGCGCGAGGCCCATGAGTAAGGAGAGGGGCTCTTCTTAGCCTCCTCTCTCCCCTCCGCTCCGCCTGTCCGGGCGCCCACTGTCTGTCTACACTCGCACACCCCACCAGCTGGCCTCCTGCCCCCCTCCTTTCTTTTGCTCTGCTGAGACGCGACACCCACAGGCCGTCCTTGGCGTGAGCCCTCGGCTGCAGGAGGCCACCACGCTGTGCACCCCGCGGCCAGAGAGACCCCCGTCCGGCCAGGCCCTGCTGCCCAACCGGTCTCACCCGCGCGGCCTCTGCTCCCACGGCAGGCGCTCAGAGCCCCTCAGCCCCAGACGCTGCAGTCCCAGCCCCTCGGATCCTGTCAGACTCGCCTGTGATTCCGGTCAAGATTCACAGGAATAGCGGGCTCCCCGTTTTCTTGGCGCCTACAGAGTTTGCTTGCTGGTCAGCACGCGGGAGCCCTCCCTTCTCAGGCGGCGACAGGAGCAGGAGAACAGCAGCCCCAGGAAACCTCCCCGCCGACCAGCCCTGCTCCCGGAGCGGAGGGAAGCCCGAAGCAGGGGCCAGGCGGGGCGCCCCACAGCCCCGGGGGAGGGGCCATCCGGCCATGCTCTCGAGGTCTCGTGCTCCTAAATTATTCAGAATCTCGTCTGGGCTCCAGGTGACCACGCCCTGCTCCCCCGGGCTGAGTGGGCCTCAGCCGCTGGCCCCAGGGGGCGGAAGGTTAGATTTTCCGCCCCGACGGCGAGGCCTGCTGACTCGGGGCGCTCCTGCACCCCTACGCCTAAGCCGGGCTTGTCCGCACCCGGGATCCGAGAGGCTGCCGCAAGCAGGGTCCGTGCTGCAGCCACGGAGAGGACAGCCCAGGCGCGGGGGGAGGGGCTTCTGCCTCTACCTGCTTCTCGGCAGGAAGCCTGGTCTGACCCTGCCCGTCCTGCTAACACCTGCCCCCAGCCCCTCCCCCTCGGCTGCCCGCTCATCACCCACCTAGAGCTGTCACACGCTCCGGGGACCCCAGGTCCTCAGGACCCCCCGCTGCAGGCCACAGACGCCCCTCACTGCTGGACGTCAGCCAGGAAGGAGCGCGGACCCCAGGGGCTGCTGCCCAGGTCGCTCACCGTGGCGCCGGCCCTTGCGTGCTGCCTCGGGCCAGAGCGTGCGTGCGTGTGTGTGTGTGTGTGTGTGTGTGTGTAAGAGAACAAAAAACACCAAGCTGGACCCTCAATTATTTCTCCTCTCCCGAAACGAACGGGCGGGATGCACATTGTTGGAAATTCTCAAAGACTTATTTTCAAAGGAAGAAATTCTAAAGATTTCAAAAAAGATGGCCAAATATAATCTTTTTTCTTTTCCTTCTGAAGACTCGTGGATCACAAAGTTATCTGAGTTTTACAGCCGTGAAGGTGAGGAAGCGAGATCAGGGCCGTCGTGGCCGCGGCTTAATTTCTGCTGTAATTACCCGCGCGGGAGGGAGAGCGGGGCGGCAGCGCCACCTGTAGGCGGAGCCGCGCAGCGCGGTAGCGCGCACAGCGGGGAGGCGGGAGGGGGCTCGCGGGCCGGAGGGGCGGCGCAGGGCTTCGCGGGCAGGAGTTAGCAGAGCGCTCGCATTTTTAATTGCCCACTCACTTTAACCTAGCAATGACTCCATTTCTAGGGTCCAGCCTGTATAAATACTCGCTCATGTGCAGACAAAACCCAAGGTGTGCTCGCTGCAGGATTCCTTCCGTAGTGAAATGTAAACGCCTTCGAGACACGGATCAGCGGTTAAGTGAAAGAGGGCCCTGGGGGCGCCTGAGCAGAAGGCAGGAACCACGCGAGGTGGTCCAGGCACTGACAGGGCACAGCACGATCGTGCCCAGGTCTGTGCCCGCGTGAGGGGCGGGGCCTCCAGGTGAGCTGCTAGCACAGGTGGGCGGCCGCCAGGACGCAGGCCACAGCCAGCCCCCGCCTTGGGAGCAGGCACGCCGGAATTTACCTTCTGCCTGCACATGTGGTTCTGCGCAGTGAGGGGCAGGCAGGTGCTGATTCGGGGTTCATTATTCACGTTTCTTGAGGACAGGAGATGCTCAGAGCACCTCTGGGAGGCAGATCTCAGCCCCGCGTAGCTGGACACGTCGTGACTCCGCTCCCCTTGCATGCTATTTCGGCTGAGCAGGAGAAGCTGCGTGCAAATCCGATTCCGAGGACTGGAAGATCCTCCTTTGTCTCCTGGCATCCGCACCGGGGCGGAGAGGCCGGTCTCTGCTGAGCGCGCCCTGAGCAGGCAGCAGCGTCATTTTCCTCGCTGGGAGCCTGCGTGTGCTCGTTCTGGCTCTTCTGGAATCACTGGAAGCACGCATGTCTTTGCAACTCTGGGAAATTTCCACTGATTTCATTTTTTTCATTAGCATCTCAGCCTCCTCTCTTCTCCCTCCTCCCGGAATTCTTCAGCGGGCTGTCAAATGTGCAGGCTTATCCGCCACGTCTTGACGCCTCCCCACTTATCTTGCTTCCCCTGCTGCGTTCCAGGAGTCCCGAGCCTTGCCTGTGCCCCCTCTGCTGTGTAGCCAGCACTCAGCCTCGTGTTTCGGGCATCTGGAGGGCCCCATCCCTGCCGCCCGCCAGCCTGTCCTGATGTCCTCGGCTGTGCGGAGCCTCCCCGGGAGTTAGTTCTTCCCCGCGGTGCCGGGTGCGGGCTCTCTGGGCTGTATCTCTGAATTCCTGCCTTCCTGCCTGCTCCCTTCACCAAGGCCTGGGTCCTGTGCTTGCAGGGGGTGTGGGAGGCGTGTCACTCTGCTCGCCACCCCAGGGCACGGGAGGTGCCTGACCCCCGATCGCTTCACGGCTATGGAGAGCTGCAGTGTGTCTCCCCAGCCCCCACAACCCTGCACCTGGCATCTTCAACTGTGGCTCCAAGACCCTGCCCCCCGCGCCTGTTGTCTTTCTGGGGGGCTGGCTCCTGGGCGCCTCTCTTCTAAGACTCCCTGATCCTCTGCTGTCACTTAATTCTGTTGTTTGTTTTTTTTTTTTTACTATCTTTTTGGTTTTTCCGTAAGAAGTGGGGTGGGATGAGTGTTGGCAGATAAGAAAAACTGCGTCCCTCCACCCCCTCCTGGGGAAAGCGGGGAACATGCAGAGTCATCCCTCCTGACTACACAGTGCGGAGTCGGGCTCAGCCCCCCAAGTCCTGCCCTTTCCCTGCGTGCCTCAGCCAGTTCTGCTTCTGGGCATTGGGGAACCGGGGGACTGAGTTGCCCTAAATAAACACAAATGATAAATGTCAGGTCCTAATACCTTATTTTATATCAAATCTGGCAATAACTCTTGGCTTGTCAAAAGAAACATATTCTCAAAATGCACCAATTAATCTTTTTTCCTCTTTTTTTCCTGCTTCCCTTATAAGTTATAGTAAAGAGCATCTGGGTCCCACATTTATAAACCCCACTGAATGAACAATGTATTTTCAAATTGACTTTTTTTCCTTTCTTTTTTATTATTGCAACCCAAAGTATCCTTCCGTCAGAGGCAGACCTTGGTATGGCTGGCGCTGCCTGTGGGGTGTACCTGAGATTTCTTATTTAACTCCTCTTCACAGGCTGTGCTCTTCAAACAGCTTAAGAGAAGCTTCTGGAAAGTACTAGCTCCATCTCATGGCCGTTTCCCCAGGCCTGCCCTTCTGCCCCGCGCTCCTGCCTGGACGTCCCGCAGGGCCGTGGGGGACGGGCACCCCAGGGCCGCGTGGGCGATGATCGTGAGAGCAACTGGCCCAGGCTGCCCGAGGCAGACGCCGAGAAGCGGGATCTCTTTGTCTGCAGCGAGAGTCGGGCCGCAGCGCCGCCCCCTCCCCCCTTGGGCTCACCCCGCAAGAAAAGCCAGCACCGCCTTGGGCCCTCACCCCCGCCCCACCCGGCCCTTTTCCTCACCCCCCGCGGGCCCTCTCCACCCGAGGGGAGACCACCTCAAATCACCATCAGGTCCCCGCACTCCCAGCCCCAACCCCCCATGCCTCCCAGCATGTCTAGGTGCCCCGCCGCCCCCACATGGGCCCCCCTCGCCCCCCTTCCTGACGCCTTTAGACCCGCATGAGCCCTGGGCCCTGGCAGCTCCTGAGCCTGCGCCACTGCCCTGCACCTCCGCCCAGCATGGCCTCCTCAGTCCTGGAGATTTCTGCACACCTGTCACCCCTGAAGGCACCGCGCCGCCCCCAGCCGCCCCCAGCCGCCCAGCCTGGCGGGCTCCCCGGGCTGCCGCCTGCCTTCCCGCTCTTGGCGCTCCGGGACTGCGCCGCTCGGAGCCGCGGACGCTGCGTGCAGGTCCCGGGGTCAGTGCCCAGCGCACGGCCTGCGTTCCGCGGTCTGCCGGCCCTGCCAGAGCTGCCTGGCGCTGAGCGCGAGCGCGGACGGGACCCCGGCCACTTCACGCACCAGCCCAAGGGACGCTCCCTCGCGGCCCCCAGGCCACGCCACTTCCCAAAGTTCCACTGGGGTGAGAGTCCAGCAAACCCGGGAGGCAGACAGCCGGGCGATCCGACCCTGCCGGGGGCGCCGCAGAGGGGAGCGCGGCCTCGGCCTCGTGAGCTTCGCACGGCTCCCCGCCGGCTCGCAGGGCGGAAGAGGGAGGCGCCCAATGGCCGCCCACCGCCGGCGGACAACCTGCGGAGCCCGGTGCGGAAACGCCCAGCCCCGGAGAGCGGAAGCGGCCGCCTCCCCGCTCCAGCAGCAGCTCCGCAGGCGGCCGCAGCGCTCCGGGGCGGAAACCGGCGGGCGGGGCGCTCCTGCAGCGTGGGCTCAGAGCCGCTTCTGTTCCGGACCATGGAAAGTTCTGGAAATGGGTACTGGCTGTGGTTGTGTGGTGCTGTGAGTGTGCTGAATGCACGTGAGTGTGCCCCGAGGGCGCGCTGGGGCGTGCATGTGTGTGCACACGCATGTGCCGAGCATGTGCCTGTGTGCAGTGTGCTGCGTGTGTGATCCGTGTGTGAGCGTCGCACGCGCATGGCTGGGTGAGGGCGTGCCTGGGTTCTAGTTACTCTATTTGCCTTGATTTTATGAAATCAGACAAATTTATCCTGAGGCTCTTATTAGATGAATCAGCACTAGTAAAAGTCTTATGCCATCTGTTTAACTAAAAATCTTAACAAAATTCCTGATTTAAAATTCTTTATTGGTTTATAAAAATGAATTCTGATAATTATGCATGAAGCCAGCGAGGGCTGATTTATTATGCGAGCAACGGCGGCTACGTCGACCCCGAATTCTTCTTTTTCCCAGTGTCATTTGTGAATATTACTCAAAATCTTACCCATGTATTTCTCCTGTTCCCTTAAGATAAAAAATAAAATCACTTCTACAACTGTTTGTCAAAATTGGGAGCACTTTAACAAATAGCTCTCCAATAGAGCACCTTCTAACATGTCATTAAATATTCTCCTTAGAATATTATTTAGACCTTTTCAGTTACATCAGGAAATTCTCTAATATATTTCCATAAATTACAATAAATAATGTCCTTTTAAACTACTGGGGGGTTTTCAGCTAATGTGTGATGTGAGTCATTCAAGCTTGGCTCTTTCTTCTCACTGGGGGTCCCTGCGTGCCCCTCGACGGCCAGGCTCATTAGGGGCCGAAGCCAGTCCCCCAGGAAGCCTCAAAGGCTGGCCGGCGGTGTAAGTGGTCACGGTGGGCCGGAGGGGGCGGAGGGAAGGCCGGGCCTGATTTAAGGCCGCTCTGCTCCAGGTCACCTTTGTGCAAACCTCCTCAGAGCAATTACAAAGGCATTTGCTGCAAAGGGCCAGCAAGCACCATTGGACTGAAGGCCCAGGGCTCCCGAGCAGCCCCCCACCGGGCGCGAGAGGCGTGAGGGGCTCCAGGGACAAAGGCCGTTGAACTGTCAGGTGTTTCCAAAAATTAACTGGATTTTCCACTGGGCAGTGATGCCAAATGCTCTTTCACGACAAGTGCGTGTAGATGAAGGCGCTGGCCCTGAGGACACAGAGGCCCCGGGCATGGGATTGGGAACCCCACGGGCGGTCCACAAATGGCTGCATTGGGGCGACTCCACAGCAGCAAATGCCCTCAGGTGCCATCAGAGCCAGGGGCTGAGGGGGTGAGGGGCGGTGCCCAGCAGGTGCAGAGCCCGCAGGCCCCCCGGGCCGCCCCAAGTCAGGGCCCGCAGCACCCGGCCTGGCTGCGGACAGGCTGCCCCTGCCTGTGAGGTGCCCTGCGCCGGCGCCCAGCCCTGCCTGTGGGGCCAGCACTGCGCAGCGGCCAGGCCCTGCTCCCAGCCCCCACCGCGGCCAGCAGGCCCAGGCTGCACCTTCGGGCGCTGGGACAGGTTTGGGGGCACAGCCCCGGCCCGCCCCCACCCCGAGTCTCCGGAGTGCAGCTCCTCTGACCACGCGCTGAGGGCGGCCCTGGACTGTCGTCTCCCCCAGAGCGCCGTGGCCGCTGGCTTGACCCTTCTGTGGACTCGGCAGGGGGTTGGCAGCCCCGACCTTGGGGACTCCCCGGCTGGACCACGGCCGCCCCACCCGGCCTCTTCTCTGCCAGGTCAGCCTGCCCCTTCTTCGGTGCGCACCCCTTGTTTCATTTAGGGGCCTCCTCCTCCCTACTCCCAGGAGCAACCATTTGAAGGAGCTACACGCCGTCAGGGACAGGCCCCGCCCCATCGGGACAGACCCCGCCCATGCCAGGGCCGCGCCTGCTCTTGCCGCCAGGCGGTGAGCCCAGGGGCAGTCGCTGGGGCAGAGCTGCGAGGGGAGGCCGCGGCTGCGAGCCCGACGCCCGCCTGCCCAGCCGCCCCCTGTCACGCCCTGATCCTGCTGGGGCCGGACGGGGCTGCTTCTGCCCGAAGAGTTCTGCACGCGGGCGCACTTTGACGGCGGCGCCAAAGCCGGAGCGGAGGCGCAGCGCCTGATGCACCCCCGCGGCCGGCAGGCACACCGCAGGGCGCGTCCCCAGCGCGCGCCAGGCCTGGAGAGCGCGGGGCCTCCCGTCTCGCTGGTCCTGGGAAAAGGCAACGTGAGGGAGGAAATGGGGTTTGCCAAACCTCCCACTGACGCCGAGCACCCCATCACTGTCCCGACGGAGCCGGAAGGGGCACCTCCAGGTCTTGGCAAGAGCGTCTGAAAACATGGATTTCTGGGACAAAGCGCGCGGGCCCCGTGGCCGGGTTCCGCGGAGTTGATTGTTTTGAGCAGCGTGTCCGAGACACTTAGTGTCCCAATGTGGGCACCTCTGAGGGGGTGAAAAGGGTTCCCTGTGCGAGAACAAAATATCCTCTTCTTAAAATACAACAGTCTGCGCCACTGCCTCTGGGACAATGACGGAAAGCTACTCCGTGCGATCCGGAAGCCGTTGTCTGCAGCCCCCCGACTCCCCAAAACGCCTTTGGAATCCCCAGTCCGGGCAGTGTGTGGCGGCGGCCGGGGTGGGGGGCTGGTCACCCCTACTCCTGGGGCGCTGCCTTCGGGAAGAATCTGCACATTTCCTGGTGAGTAAGAGCACCCTATTGTTAGTGATTTCAAAGCCGAGCAAAATTAAAAGCAGCTGCTCCGATAGAGCCGGGCCTCGCACCTGCCCCCCCCCCCCCCCCCCCCCGCCCGGCTGCCCCGCCTCCCCCTCCTCTCACCTCCAGCTGCTGGAGCCCCCTGAGGGCATTGCAGCTTCTCATTGGAAGCCCTTCCCTTCTGAGCATCTTTGAACTTGCTTCATCTCCTTTTGCTTTCCTCTTTGATAAACCTGTTCTTCAGCCTTCAGACATGCCGGGGGCTGAACCTTCAAGCAAAGACAGACACAGGGTCCGTGGCCACTCAGCAGTCCAGCCTCCTGCGGCCTCGAGCCTGCCCCCCCCCCCTGCCCCTCTTTCTGCCCTGGGGAGGGCCCTGCACGGGGCTCGGCCCCCAGCCTGCGCTCCCGGCCCGGAGCTGGCTGCCGCTGCACAGCCCAGGTTGGCTGAAGCCCCAGTGTCCTGCCTCTCGCCTAATGGGGTGCAGGTGGGGAGCTGGGGCTCATGTTGGGACAACCTGGGTGAGTTTCTCTCTCCCTCTTTCTCTCTCTCGCCTGTGATTTTCACAGTCAAGCAAGGTGCGCCCCACGGGCCCGGCCGCCGCACCGGTGATCTCAGAAGCCAGCAACGCTGCGCGGGCAGGACTGGCTCCAGAAGGGCCCGCCCTGGGCTCCAGCTGCCTCGCTGCAGCCAGCCCACAGCCCGCCAGGGACCGTCAAAAACAATCAGCAAAGAGCCCGGGGAGGCGACAGAGACAGGGAGCTGAGCCACGGCAGTTGGTGCCTGAGAGCAAGGTGCGTGGGCCTCACGGGACAGAGCCCTCCAAGGCCAAGCTCCGAGAGGGTCACGGGAGCACATGGGAGGGGGGCAGCGGCCCTGCTGCCATGGGGCCCCCCGGGCCAGCCTCGGCTCCCACCCGCTCACAGGCCTGGTCCAGTCCAGCAGAGCCGTGCCCTCGCTGCCTCTCTGCTGGCTTGGCCTCTGGGGAACCCGGGCCGTGGAGGCCCTCAGGCCGAGGTCTGCCAGTGTCCCGGAGGCAGGGACCCTCCTTGGGCCCAGCCCTAAGCCCAGACCTGGACACCCAGCACCGCTGCTGTGGTCTGCCCAGGTCCCAGAGCTGCACAGGGAATTCAGCTCACTTTGTAAAGGAATCGCGAGACTGAGAAGTTTGAGGTCTGCTGGGTTAGGAAAAGAAGCCCCCATTAAAAAGAGTGTTGGGCTTCCTGGTGTTGCAGGGGTCAGTCTCAGCACTATGTAGCTGTCCACAGCCACTGCGGCACGAGTTCGATCCCCGGCCAGGGAGCTTCCCACAGGGCGCAGCAGACCCCTCCTGTCTCCCCGCTGCCCCTCTCAGCGGTGTACTTCAGTGGGTCTGCCTGTTCTGCTCCCCACTCTGTCTCTGGTGAACCTTTTCACCACCCCACACCTCTGGCCTGCACCTCAGTTCTTGTATGCATAAATAAATAAATCTAAAAGAAAAAAGAATGTCAAACTACACTATGAAAAAAGAAGGGAAAGGGTGAACTTGGAGTTAAAACGAGATCAGTATTCTAATTAAGGGGAGAGAGAATTCAGCAAGAAAACAAAAAGACAGTTTCAATAAGACCAAGAAAGAAGTAATGTTTTAGACCACAGGCCCAGCCATGAGGAGCCAAGAATACGGGAAATCAAATTCCAGCCGGGCGCAGCCCTCTGGCACGGCGGCTGGGCTGCCCAGGGGTGTTGGGTGTCTCTGTGCCGGTGGCGGGAGGCCACACGCCGGGGAGCAGCGGGAGCTGGTCGTGGACGTGATACAGGTGAGCGAAGCATTTGCAGGTCTAAAACTTATCAGCTAATTGACATGAAACTTCAGGTTGATACACAAATTGATTTTAATTAAAAGCCACGTCAGAATCCATCTAAATGTTTAATAATTGTGATTGGTTAAATAAATCGATGCCTCCTTAGGACGGCATTTTCAGTCAGTTGTAGACTGGAAGAATATTTAATGACTTGGGATATGAAATAAAAAAAAAAAGCAGCCTGCAAAACTGTAGTTGGAAAAATATAAGTACAGACCAAAGATAGGAAGTCTGAGCCTGTTTTTTCTTTTCTTTTTTTACTGCTCCATAAGATATTATTTTATAATGGGAAATTATGTGACTAAAATGATATACTTTGTCATCTGGTTAAGGTATAAAGGAAGACAATTTATTTTTACTGAAAAGTTAGATAATATACACATACAGACTAGATGGATTTTACACCTTTTTTTTCAAGGTTAGAGTAGAACTATCAAACAAACACGTGGTCCAAAGCCCCAGAGAAAAGCAGGAAATTCTTTTCATATATTTTCATAAGTAAAGATGAGGTCACCATGTTTTTTTCACCTTGAGGTTTCTGCTATTTTGCAAGAAATATGGACACTGAGAATATGGTCGGAGGGCTCCACCAGAGAGGAGCCAAGCAGAGCTTCAGGCTGGAAGTAAGTGGGTGATGTCAGGTGCGGGGCCTTCCAGGACATGGGGTGTCCCCGCGAGAAGACAGGTTGGGACACAAGTCTGCTGTCTGCTCTGGTCTCCCCTGGAGATGTTTGCTGATTGGCGAGCGGAGGAGAGAGAAAGGCTCTGATGACAGGCAGATGGCAGCAAACAGCATCCCCTCCAGCAGCCTCGGGATGCTGAGGACATAGAGCTGAGCTCAGAGCTGTACCTAGAAGAGGGGCAAACGGAAGGCAGAGACCCAACCCTGGCTGATGAAAGAAATTCCGATAGCCCGTAGAAGTTCTTCCCCAGATGCGACTGCCTGCTACAGGCTAAAATAAAACAAAAGGCCACTCTGAAGAACTATAACATCATCTAGAGTCTCATCACTCAATCAAAAATCCAATAAACAGCATGCACACTTTGAAATAAGCCAAAGAGTAAAAGTAGAACATGGAAACAGATCCGCAGATGACCCATATGTGCTAGAGCGGGACAGCATGGATTTTGAAATAACTATAATTAATCTGGTCAAGAAAATAAGTAACGTAACGGAGAATCTTAGCTGAGAATTCAGATCTCTAAAACTAAAAATGAACATTCTAAACTTAAAACTGTGATAACCAAAATAGCGCATCAGCGATGAGCCCAGCTAAGACAGGACCACTGAGGGAGGGATAGAAGACCGGGCGGCAAAGTAGCGCATACTCAGGTTGGAGTGTGATACACGATATGTGATGTTAAGACTAAGCATACGTATAATACTGGTCAACAAATTTTTACAAAAGTCATGTTACTGAAATAAAATTAGCCATTTCCTATCAATTTATATGTGCTCAACACGAATATGACAGTCAAATTCTAACTTTGGCTCTAGTGTTTTTTTTTTGTAATTTGCAATAAATTGATGTTCACATCATGAAATGCATACCGATAGTAATAGACCTATGGTTAATACCTGTAAAAAATCAAGTCATAGACTACTTCTTAGATTTCTTCACTTGTCTCTTATACAGATGTTCAGGAATAGAATAGATGGAAGACGGTTTCCATTGTGCAAAAGCACAGCCTTAAGCTCAGTTTCAAAGAGTCTAGAAGTAGTCTCCATTCTTATAGGTCATGAGTGATTTCTAAGGCATTCATGAGGCCTTCAATATTGGAACAGAATACCAGAGCACTTTCCTTTCTGAAGAAAGGCTCCAACTACTGGTGGCGCTTTCGATATAAAGTAATTGTGACATCTTCTTCTAGAAGATTCCATTTTTGGAGTCTTGATCCTAGCAATTCTGCCTTGCTCTTGGATAAGTCCAAATCATGAACCAGGTCATTTAGTTCTTCCTGTGTTAGTCTGTGTGGGGTTGATGATGCACCACAGTGAAACTCTGGATCACTGCATGCTGATGGGACAGGAGAAGAACAGGTCGGCTCACCCTTGTCCTCATCAGATGAATCAAGAGAATATTCTGCTGGAGGTTCTGGAATAGGAAGTCCCTCACCGTGTGGAACTGGTCTCAATGCAGATGGAATGTTTGGGTAGACTATTCTCGACTTCTTTTGCTTCGTTATTTCACCGGAAAGAGGAGGAACCAAGCAGAAGTCACAGTCTTTTATGTGGTTGCTTGGCTCTCTCCACACCGTGGGGACCGCAAACGGCATTGATGGTCTTTTGCCATTTAACCACTGTGAAATCTGTGTTGTCCATGTAGCACAGCATAGATGCGGGGCCCAAGGCTTCTCTTGGTCACCAACCTTGCATCCGAAGTAAAGATGATAAGCCTTCTTCACTTGAGAAGTGGTCCTTTTCTTCTGGTTGGCAAATATCACTTCCAAACAAACATAGCAGAAATTGTCCATGGGATTAATGCACGTTTGAGGCATTCCTGTTCTGTAGTGTGCCTAAATGGATAAAATAATAACACTTCCATGGAACAGTAGCTTAAAATGTCTCGCACAAAGTCTGAAATCTTTTCAATGCTCAACCTTTCCGACAGGGCTTTATATAGTGCACTGCTGACGTCAGCTTCCTTCAGCAGCCGCCTGGCAGTAGTATTGCATTGCGTCAGAAAATGATGCAGTCAAATCTGGATGATGTGTGCGTGATGGTATTATGCAATGCGATGCAATAGTTCATCATTCTAGGCTGATTTAGGATGTTGCTGCAGTCCTACTGGATAAATTGACACAGTGAAACATATAATGAATTATATGAATTATCTGAATGAATTATATGAATTATAATGAATTATCTTCAAAATGAGAGCTAATAAAAATTTTTCAGGATTATATTCATGTTCAGCACACCAGGACACTACAGATTAGGACCTTTTTAAGTCAGTAACGACTCACTGTTGACCAGTGTAATTGGAGTCCCAAAAAGGAGGAGATAGAGAATGAGGGACAAAGTCCTACTTGATGAAGTAACAGCCAAGGATATTCTAAAGCTGATTAAAAAAAATAAAATCATATACTTAAACTGTTATGAACCCTGAGAAATAGGAAATATCAGAAACATTTTATTAAGGCTAGAAACTCTTCATGAAATCATTGAGAATCTAGGACAGGAGCAAAACACAAAAGCAGCCAGAAAGAAATCAAGCACGTTATCTCAAAGAGAAACAACAGGCGCGACAAGCAGGATAAGTAAAAAGAAGCCACAGGGAGGCTCCGAAGACAAAGAGAAGCGCCCTAGGAGCGGAAGGCAGCCCCGTCGCCTCACTCCTGAGCGGTGGCACAGCGGACGCCGGAAACACCGGGCTGCAGGAGAGAAGGGGGCAACGGGAAGCTGATGCCCAGCCTGGAGTCCTGTGTCCGCGGCAGGGCCATTCACAGGGGAGGGCTACATAGAATCAGCCCGGGACAGACGAACCGCGCAGGTCTAACTGAGACAGACACACAGGCAGCTACAAGCATAATAAAAACAATTCATTACAGATGCACAGATTCAGGAAGAAACGAGGAGCAAAATGAGTGTGTAGATACATAGGGTACCCTCAGAACTGCTGACACCCAGACGTCATTACTACAGTATTAATGCACTTTAATACAGGCATTTACTTGAATTGACACAGTATTAATTAAATAATACTGCGGTATGGTGTCTGCACTACATTTAGAATTTAAATATAAAATAATACAGGGAAGGTGAGCAGCCGCGGGGTAAGAGTTCCTCAGGCAGCCTGTGAAGGAACAGACCTGCCGCGGGGACGCAGGCCACGTGCGTAAAGCCTAGTGTGACTGTCCAAGTAGCGGCACAGGAGGCACAGCTAAGAGGGAAAAAGTAAAATAATAAAAATATAGTCATTAATATAAACTTAAGCAACGAGGGGAGATAGGGTAAGAAAAGAAAAGAAACTGTGCATTTGTGTATCTCTGTAATAGGAATAGATGCTCTGGTTAAAAAATAATCTCCGATTGGATAAAAAGACCCCTTTGGATAAAGATAATGACAGGCTGACTCTGCACGGAAAAGGCACACGCAGACAAACCAGGAGACTGGGCATGGAACGGCATCAATATCATGCAAAACCAATTTTAGAGAAAAGGTGTGACCAGAAAGAAAGGCCACGATGGGCCTCCGCGGTGGCGCAGCGGTTGGGCGCGGCGCTGTGGAGCTGTCGCGGCTGCCGCGCGAGTTCGATGTCGGCCGGGGAGATTCCCACAGGGCGCGGCAGACCTCTCCTGCCTCGCGCTGCTCCCTCAGCAGTGGATTTTGGTCCATCTGCCTGTTCTGCTCCCCGCTCTGTCTCTGGTGAACCCTCTCGCCGCCCCGCGCCTCTGGCCTGCACCCCAGCTTGTATGCAAAAATAAAACAAATATTAAAAAAAAAAGTCGACGCTCTTGGGGATAAAAGAATGTATCAGAAAGAGGCAACAATTCCCAAGTTGCATTCATCTAATTAACACATGTTTGAAATAGGTACAGAGCAGATTAATACCAATAACAGAGGAAACGGAACAGCTACAGTGACTTCTACAGGTTTTAACACACCCCTCTCAGGGAACAGCGGAGTAACAGACGCCAGCCAGGAAGTAGGTGCAAGATCTTAGCGCGTGAACAGCAGACTCCGCATTTATAAGTCGCTGCCCTGGAGGCAGGGGGGGCTCCCTCTGCCCTCGCCCTTGGCTGGGGCCCCTGGACTCCAACGAACCCCCCCAGGCTTTCCTGGTCTTGGGGGTGAGGACAGTTTGGGGGCTTCCACCTCCGTCACAGGAACAATCCCTGTGGCCGGCCTCCTTTATACACAAGATGTGGACAGGCGCGCAAGCAGGTGTGCACCGGCCCCCCGGCACGTGGCTCCGGGCCTGCCCTGCGCGTGCACTCTGCGTGTGCGGGTCACATGTGCGTGTGTCCGCAGACTCACACAACTGCGTCATCGCAAGCCTGTCACATCCCCGCGGACTCCGCCTGCCCTTCGTGCGCACGGGGCGTGGCTCAGCGGAGCTGGTCGCTCGGAAGCTCGAAGTCCTCGCGCGCCGGTGCAGCCGAGAAGTCAAGCGCAGATTCGTTCCCTGCGCTCCCAGCGCCCCTGCGCGGAGGTGGGACGCACCTGCCCCTGACGCCCAGCAGGGTCGCGCCTGGCCGGCATCTCCTAAGGAAGCCCCAGTGCTCGGGCCGTTCACATCCCGCTGGGCGATCTGCGGTCAGTGACCCTGTCCCCTGCAGGCCCCCGGACCAGGCTGTGCGGGGGCTCTGGGGGTGCCGTTTCTCTGCAGCGGGCAGCTTCGAACCCAACCCCGGAGGAGCTGGCTCCCCTCACGCTAGCCCGCCCCCGGCCCGCGGTGGGAGAGCGAGGACAGCGCCGTCGCGACATGAGGGCGACCGCGGGTGAGCGTGGGGCGCCGGCCGCCCAGAACGCACCCACCGCCCGGCCCCGGCCCCGGCACCTCATCGGCCGTGGCCACCGCGAGCCTGGAGGCCGGTGTGTCCACAGGGACGGGACAAACGGGTTCCAGGGAGAGGCGGAAACCCTGCGAACGCCCCGCAGTTGCGGGGTGAGAACTGCCATCATGGAAACACGGAACCCCAGGGGAGCATTCACGGAGGAGGGGCGCCCGCGTCAGGGGCTGAAAAGAAAATTTGCAAGCAAGATGGCAGCACAGACAGGTTGAAAGAAAAATTATTTGGATTAAACAATGCTGCTGGCAGAGCGGTTATAACAACTTTATTTATAAAGGGCAATTAAAACCACCCACTGTCTGTCACGAGGAGGCTGGGAAATACTCGTGGCACCGTCACAGCTGGAATGACAGACACGACGGCACAGACCGCGCGGCAGAGCGAGGCGCACGCCTCAGATGCCAGGGGAGGGAGACGCGGACCCCGGGCCGGCGGCTCCTTCACTCGGCGCCGAGGACAGAAGAGCCGCAGCCGGCCAGGGGGTCTCTGTGCGGGGACCTCCCGCTGGTGCCGCGGGGGCAGCGGGAGCACCGGGGGCACCGGGGGCTGCAACGCCCCCCACCCGGGCCTGGCCCCGCGCAGCACCCAGCTGGACAAAGCGCACTGAGCTGCAGACAACCTCACGCGGCGCCAGGAGTCGCGCCCCCACGCGCCTGGGTGCAGGGTTCTAGCACCATCCACACGCTGCCGAAAATGCTCTTCTGGATGGTTCTATGAAAGGAGGACCCAGGGAGCCTCCCTGCTGCCCAAGAGAAAGTCGAGAAAGTCGACACCTGGCTTTTTCTTTCTCTGTTTAAATAGCTGATGGTAGCGGCGACTGTCTGTGCTTTAAATGAAACTTAAAACGCCTTTATTCCTTCCATGCCAGTATCTTAAGAGGAAGTGTCCACCAAGATTTTTTTGTGGGCCTCCCCCGTGGCGCAGCGGTTGAGCACTGCGCTGTGGAGCTATCGGCAGCGGTGACGCGAGTTCGACACCCGGCCGGGGAGAATCCCACATGGCCCAGCAGACCTCTCCTGCCTTGCCCGCTGCTCCCCTCAGCAGTGTGTTTCTGATCTGCCTGTTCTGCTCCCCACTCTGTCTCTGGTGAACCCTCTGGTGAACCCTCTCGCCACCCCACGCCTCTGGCTTGTACCCCAGCTTGTATGTATAAATTAAAAAATAAAAAAAAAAGATTTTTTGTTTTGGGGCCTCCCTGGTGGTGCAACGAACGGGTTAAGCGCAGCGCTGTGGAGCTGTCTGCGGCTGGCTGTGGCGGGGCGAGTTCGACACCCAGCCCGGGAGATTCCCACAGGGCACAGCAGACCTCTCCTGCCTCACCCACTGCTCCCCTCAGCAGCGTGTTTCCATCCATCTGCCTGTTCTGCTCCCCACTCTGTCTCTGGTGAGCCCTCTCACTGCCTCACACCTCTGGCCTGTACCCCAGCTTGTACGCAAAAATAAAATAAATCTTTAAAAAATATATATTTTTGTTTTATTTTGTGGTTTTTTAACCGCCGAACCACAGAAATCCAGTCCCGGATGTAAGTGAAGTCACTTCTGTGGCCTCTTACCAGAGGCCACCTATTCCGGGAGCCCCGGACCTGCCGGAGGAGGGGCTGGACCCCGAGGGTGCCCCACCAAGGTTTCCTTCAGATTTCTTTTTCTTAAAATGTGTTTTAACCATCCCCCCCACCCCCCCAGCCGGGACGGGCAGAGCCGCAAGCAAGCCTGAGTGTTCCCCAAACCGCGGGGCGGGCCAGATTGCGGCTTTGGAGTCAACTCCCCACAACTGCGCAGCATTTCGTCTCCGTGGACATGTTTTGCGGGTTAAGAGCACCCGGCCTAGCTCTGCGCTGGGCATTTTCACAATTCAGACCTTTCGCTTTCTGCTCGCCCCAATCAGCGCAGAGCCGGGCTCCCTCGAGCGGGCCCCAGGTGAGCTGCGAGCTCCCGGGCTGGGCGGGCGGGCCTCGGAGCCTGCGTGCGTGCGTGCGTGCGTGCGTGCGTGGCACAAGTGGTGCAGGTAAGACAGAACCACGCCCACAGCCCCAGTCCCAGCGGGGACCTTGGAGGCGCCGCTCCGCGCCCTCCGGGCTCCAAGGGCGCATTCCCAGGTCGCGTCTAAGCCCTAGAACCATCCTCCCGGCAGAGGGATCGCGGCCCCATTCTGCAAAGGTAGGGCCAGGAGAGGCACCGGCAGCAGGGCAGCGGCGGGAGGGAAGGAGAGCCCCTTGGGGTCCCAACCCCCCAAGTTCAGTGCTCCTGCGAGGGTGCCCCATGTCCGACCGCCGCACCCGGAAGGCGGCAGGAACGCGGGCTGGTATGGCCGTCGCCGCCCTGCCACTGCCACCCAGAGGGGTCGTGTGGACCGGCCAGCCTACCCTGGCAGCCCTGGCAGCCCCCAGCCTAGCCAAGCCCCTTCCTCTTCCTAGTCCGGAGCGGCCCCGCCCACCTCCCTGACCCTTGTCCAGGGGCCTCTCGAGTCCCAGGAATGCCCAGGGCGGCAGTGAGCTCCAGCGGCTCCTGGGGCGGTCGGGCCCACCGTCCCCTCTGCTCCTCCCGGACCCGTGAGCCGCTGCCCCCCACTTTTCACCTCTTTCTTGTGTGCTATGAGGCTGCTGGAAAAACGTCAATTCTAGGTCTGCTCCTATTACACTTGCATTATGTTCATTGTAAGGTGCATTATCCTTCTGGGGAACAGCACCCTCCAGATAAACAGGAAGGGAAGCAAACGCGTGCGACTTTGACGAGGCGCTATTTTTATCCTGCGGAATGACTCGGCAGCCGAGTGTGCGTGTAACTGCCGGAGCAGGGGTGCAGCCCGGGAGGCGTGCTCACCTTGCCAATAAACCCCAAACCCTGGGCTGAAATGGCAACAGAAATAAGGGTGACCCTTGTAACGCCAGCCCCTTTCGGGGTGCGAGCCCGGCGCCGCCTGCCCACCTCATCAGCTCCGCGTGGGGGAGGGGCGGCGCCCAGCAGGGATGGCGGCCGCCGGAAGCGCTGCATCCAGACACACCCCAAGGGGCTGAAATTTGGAGGGGGCGACAAGGACCCCAGAGAGGGGCAGGTTCGGGCAAGTGGTCTCTAGATTTCCAGTTCAAGTTGTTTATTGATTTTTCACCTTATTTCAAGGTTTTTTTCCTCTATTCTCACTACGTTGTCTCTAGTTTAAAAATAAGTTTGCTCTGTTCACATGCACTGTGTGCAAAGAACATCAACTCGTGGAACTGGTAAGGAGGTTTATTTCTCCATCCAGATTAACAGGGGGTGAAAGCTGCCCCGCCCCCAGGATCCAAGGGGAGCCGACCCCTGAGCCACTCACCCCCTCCCAGCCCCAGGAGGCCAGGCGGGGACAGGGGTGGCACAGGCCCACTTCCACCCCCGAGGCCTGGGGTTCCAGGCCCCCCCAGGATGTGGTAGCCCAGGGCAGTGGCGATGGCAAGAGGGCGCTGAGAATCGTTCCGTGGCCCGCTGCAAGGGCTCTCCCTTCGGAAATGCTTAGGCTCGGCCTCTGTTTTGCTCTAGAGAGAAATTCCTTATTAGGCAAAGTGAAAAGAAAAGCAACAAGACCCCAAAGAGGCAGAAAATGAAGAGCCACCAGCCTTTGCAGGCGTCAAGGGTGCAATTTCTCTCTGCTGGTTGAAGCGCTCCGGGCGACCGCGCGTTCCCCAAAGCAGCGGCTGCGGCGCCTGTTGTACCCCCTCATTATAACATCAGTGTGGGTTGCAGAAAATGGCCAATTCTACAGCACAGAATCAGTCCCCCGGGAAGCATCTGGGCCTCGTTGCTGTGGAAAGCGCTTTGGAACAGCACGGGCTTCCTTGGGGATTCCTTAGCCTCTGCCCCGGATGCGGCCTCAGCTGATCTCACAGGGTCTGTGGAAGGATGTTTTTACTTAATCTGGCCCCAATTCCTGCCGCTTTATTCAGCAGCTCCATCCCGGAGGACCCGCGCGGCCTCCCCTCCCTCCTGGTAATCCGCTGTTCCGGGCTAACGAGGCAGTGCTCTCGGCGGCGGTGCTGGGCCAGCCTCGCGCTGAGGTTGTGCTGGCAGCGGGGGCAGGTTTTCATTTTATCTTCATAACAGCGCTCTCGTGGAAGGAGCTCTGAGGGCCTCGTTTGATACATGAACAAGGCGCACGGAGAAGTCGGGGGCATCATACAAATGGAAGAGCAGGTGGGAGAGATGCCGGCTGTAGGCTCTCAGCCCAGTGGGGGGCCGCAGCAGCGCCCCAGGAGGTCACCCAGAGCCCACCCACAGTATCCGCTCACTCGGTCACTCTTGTCACTCACCTAAGCTTGGTGAGGTGCGCCCAGCTGCCGGGGACACAGAGGTGCAGAAAACCAGCTCCAGGATTTCCTGACATGCTCTGCCTGGCCGAGAACTGCTTTGAAATGCAAAGGCTCCAACCTCAGTTGTTTGTCTTCTGAATTTGAAAATCTTTGTGCCGAGTTTCCCTGTATTAGGTTTTGTGTTTGGTATGTTTGTTTTCTCTGAGCTGGGAGGCAGAAAGACCTACAATCACACACTGTAATTTTTTCATTGTTTCATTTTCTTTCTATTATGCTTTAGATTTGGGACCCGCTTCTCCACAAAGTCCCCCATTTGCATCTGTCTGCTCAAATAGGGGAGTCCCTGGGGAGCAGAAAAGTGAGGCCAGCGCCGTGCTGATTTCCGACTTTCTGTTGATCAGACAGTCTGAGGCAGCAGTCCAGGCTCAAAAGAGTTTTATTCTGCCTGTACCATGTTCTGTGTTTGATGGAACCAGTGTTTTAAAATTGGGAGATTTTATATACAAATCCAGTTCTCTGGAAAAATTGGAAATTCTGGGAACAAAACCCTGAACTCCCAAGTCCACAAGGCTCCAAGGGCCAGAGCTGGAGTGGCTGTCACTTTGGTAGGCCACAGGCCCCACCGTTCCCTATAGTGTCCCCATCACTGAGCCTGCACACCGGCCGTCACCAAGCATGTCCCTCCACTGTGCTCTATGGTAGAGGGGCACTTCTGGATCTCTCTCTGGCCCACGGTGGAAAATAAAGCTCAAGGTAACGGGCCTGTGGCTGTGTGTGTCCTGTCGGCCTGTCCAGTCACTCACCCGTGCCTGGGATGACACCTGATCCCTGGGGCGGACGAATTATATTCAGGTCAGGTCAGCAACAGCAGGTGCAAGTGAGCCCTTCCCCCCACGTAGCCCACCGAATCAGCCAGCTATTGCTGCATGACAAGATTCCCCAAAACTTGTGACTTTCACACCACTAGTCCCAATTCTGCGGGTCAGCGACTTGGGCTTCCCCAGCCGGGGGGACTGCTCTTGCTGGCTCCACGCGGTCAGCCCGAGGCAGGTGTCCATCGCCTGTCTGCAGGTGGAGCTGGGCGGCGACGCCTTGGTCTCTGGGCTCACAGGCAGGGCCCCGCCCCGCACTGGTCCTCTTCAGTTGCCAAGATGGAACCTCGCACAGCCAGGCCTCGCCGCAGAAGTTTACCTTCTCGGGACTGAAGGCTGGAGGCCAGGTCAAGGTGAGGCAGGGCTAGCTGCAGGTGAGGCCGCCTTCCCGGCCTGCACAAGGCGGCCTCTCCGCTTGTCCTCCAGGCCTGACCTGCGGAGCAGGGGGAGCAGCCTCGGGGTGTCCTCCTCTGAGGTCACCGTCCTGGTGGCTCAGGCCTGGCCTGTCAGTTCCCTGAGCCCCTTAGAGGCCTGTCTCATCAGGGGTTAGCGCTTCAGTCTGTGACCTTTGGGGGCTACTACTTGGTCCGTGGTAAGTCCCCAGGGCCCCAAAAGGCACGCCCCCTGTGTAACAGTCCCCTTTTCCCCACTGGTCAAAGCAAGTCCGAAGGCCACCCTCTGCGTCCGAGCGGGCGGCGTACCCGGCGGGCTCAGGCCCCTTCCGCGCCGCGCCCTCCACGTCTGGTCCTCACTTGGCCTCTGGCGGCCGCTCAGCCGCTGCCCAGCACCCGCCCCAGCCCGCAGACCACACGCCCCTGCCCGCCTCCCCCAGCTGGCGCCGACCCGGGGCCAGATGAGGGGAAAAGCCTGGGCTGGGATGATGGGAGGGGCTGCTTGCTCCCGAGAGGGCTGGGGCCAGGAGGCCCCTTCTTCTGGACGCGGCTGTGTCTGGGGCGGTGCCTGGGAAACCGCAGCGCCCTGACCCCACTGGGGGGAGAGGGGACACACAGGGCCCCGCGCCGCTCTTGCCCCGGGACCCCACTCGCCTCCGGGCTTCCCGCGAGCGCATCAGACGTGCTGTCTGGGCCTTGGCCGGCCGCGCGCCACCCGGCCTCCGCGCAGCACACAGACCGCAGGTGGCTGGCCCCGCACGAGCCGCGCGGGCCTCCGGGGGCCGGAGAGCCCCTCCTCCCAGGCCGGCCCACCCCGTCTCCGTCTCCCCGCCCCTGGAAAAGCAGCACGTGGGCCCGTGCGCCGTTCACAGTCAGACGAGATAACGCAGCGGCCGCGCTTCAACCTGCGCACATTGTCAAACCCATGTAAAGAGAAGCGTAAACAACGTCGGAAGGATGCGCGGATTGACAGCTAATAGCTGGAATTATGTCCTATCAACAGTCCATCCACTTAGTCAGGTCGGTAAAAGGACTTGTCAAATGTGTTTACCGTCCCAGAGACCAAAATAACCGCGCACCCACAACAGACCCCGCAATTAACTCCTCCCTTAAATAAAGAGGCTGCGCGGCTGGCAGCTGGGGCAGCGGGCGGGGCCGGTGTGTGCCGCGCGAGCTTCAGCGGCGAGGAGCCCGCACCCCGCTCACCGGGAAACAGCAGGGAGGGATCTGCCCGCTCAGCGGCGGGACTCGGGCAGCGGCGCCGCACGCAGGTGGGTGTCTGCGGCGTCTCCGGCGTCTGCCTGGGGGTGTCGCCCCCCCATCCCCCCGCCCCCAGTCCAGCGCGGGACGCCGCCCAGGCGCGGCAGCCGGGCGCGAAACCGACCCTCGGCCGGCCGGGAAAGGCGCTCTGTCCGGCTCGGGGGCCGAGTAGCCACCAGGAGAGGTCCCGCCCCGCTGACACGGTGACGGCCTGGCCCGCGAGTGGGGGCCCTGTCCCGGGCGGCAGCTCCTCTGGGCTGGGCGCCACCCCCGGGACCCTGCAGGGTACATGAGGGAGGCATCAGGGTTTTCCGCTCTCCTGCCGTTGGACTTAATGCTGGGCACCTGCGGGCCAGCACCTCGCCTCAGTACCTGCGCCCCAGTGCAGCCGCTTGGTTGCAGAAGCGCGTTAATGCTGCAGCAGGTGCCGGGGGTCTCGCTTTCCGGCCATCCCAGTCGTGCCTGAGTGTCCGCCCACGAGCCTCCTCCTCTGTCCGGCGTGCGTGGGGCTCCAACCATGGCTCGGCCCCAGAAGTGCAGGGGGTGCGCCTGGACAGCAGGTCTCCTGCCCCGGCTGAGCTGGCGGAGCTCCCTGGCCGAAGCAGGCTCAGTGCGCCTTCCGCGCGGCCACGAGCCAGTGAGATGAGGCGGCCGCTGCTGGGGACCCCTCCACGGCAGGCGAGCGCGTCCCCTGGGGGGACCTGAGGCCCGGGACAGCGGGGCGCCGGCAGGGACAGGCTGGGACGGGCTGGTGCTCCTGGTCGGCCCCCTGCAACAGCCGGCCTCTGGCTCTCCCTGTCCGGGCGACAGCGGGCCCCTCTCAAGAGGAAGTGACCGGCTCTGCGAGGGGGCTCGGGTAACTGGACAGCTTGGAAGAAGGACAGTGCCGCGGGGAGTGCAGAGAAAGGCCTTTGAGGAAAATCCATCAATTAGCTTCGTGAACAAGTCATTAGACGGGGTGGTGCGGGCGTTCCGAGGCCAGCCTTCCTGGCACTCGGTGTAATCAGCGGCCTCGCGGTCCGAGAGGCTCGCGCTTCCCGCCCGCCGTCCCGCGCGCCGTCCTCGCCGTCCTCACGCGTCCTGTCCCGCACCCGCGCCGGCCCCGCGGACGCGCCTCCCAGTCCGCGCGCCCGCGGATGCCATCAATACCGCCCGCGATGACAGTTCAGAGCGCCGAGAACATTACAGAGCAATTAGCTGCTGGCCCGAGGAAGCGGAATTATCCTTCCTGTCTTCATGTAATTGATTCCACACTTAGCGTCGTTCGCAGGACTCGAGGCCGCTGCCTGCCGCCTCCCTCCAGCGGGAAGGTGGGCGCCCGCCTCCCACCCGCGTGCCACGCTCCTGTATAAACAGGGGCCCCAAGCACTTGGTCCGCAGAGGTCGCAGGTGGAAGGGGCGCTGGCGCTGGGCCCTGCGCCTGGCCCGCCCTCCCCGGGGTGCGCCGCAGCAGCTTCCGTTTGTTCGAGGACCTTAGTTCTCTTGAATGGTGACTTTGGAGAAAAACAGGGAAACACAGAATCAGGCCCAGTTACCTGCTCCACCCAAGGGAACTACAAAATGAGAAAACAGAATAAACAGCGTTTGTGGCTAGAAAAGGTAAATACCGTCATGGAGCTTTGCTGAGTGCTGAACGTACTAAAGTCTCATTTTTGAGTCTTCAAAATGAAAGGGCCCCAAGGGCCTAAAAAAAATTAGTGAAAGTGAAAGGGATCTCCATCTGTGGTCTTCTCGTGAACTCAGTTTTTCTGGAAATCATTTAGTCTCTATCTCCAGAAGGTAAACATTTTAAAAAATAATCAGAATAGATGATCACAGGTAACAAGTGACATTCCTCCCTGTTATATCCGAATACCCCGGGGGTGTTAAAATTTCCCCTCGTCTCCATTTTCACTTACTGTGTTCTGACTTATTCAAACCAGGAGCCAGACAGAGCCGCGCCTGCGCTCAGCAATGCTCCGCAGGTCTCCTGCTTCTCGCTTTCATTTCTGTGCATTTGACCTGATGTCCTCCAGCTTCCCACGGTCCAGCCGCTGCTGGGGGCAGCCCTGCGCTGTCCAGGGGTGTCTCCAGCCCCACGCTTGGGGACAGCCGCTGTTCCTGAGGCTGTGGCATCTCTCCCGGCAGGGACTCGGGGCGTCTGGGGCGTCCCCCGGGCCACGCCCTCCATCCCCGGGGCACCAAAAGCACACTCGAAGCCGAAACATCAAGCTGCCGTAATTCTATCATCCTGCTGTCCTCGTGACGGCGCTGGACGCTGGTGTGTAAAGCGAACCTTCCCGTGTGACTCTTGGGTCACCCCAAGGGGCTGCATTGCAAAGGCAGGAAAGTGCCGACCCCATCCCGCCACTTCCTGTGTTCCAAGAGCTGCGCCCGTGCGCCCCGGGAGCGGCCGCGGCCGAGGTGGTCTGCACGGCTCTGCCTACAGTTCCCACCTGCGGGCTCCTCGCTGCCCACGTGGCTCAGCCGCGGCTGCTGTTTGTGTGTGGGCCCCAGCAGCCCTGGCGGGGCGCCTGCTCCCGTCCCCGACCCCCACCTGACCCCGGAGCCAGCACTGTCCAAGGGGCTCCGCTTCGCTTCAGTGGGGATGTGCTGAGCCAGAGAGGACGGGCGCTGGGAGGGACATAGCCAATGCCCCTGGTTGCCGGCCTTGCCCGGCGACAGCCGCAGGAAACGCGTGTTCGAGCAGAAAACACGGTAGGGGTCTGCACTGACATTTCCAATCCAATTTTCAGGTTGCAGGGTTGTTTTTTTTTAATTCTTTCCTATTTTTCTCTTTCTAGAAACTGAATATCTTATTTACTAATGACATGGCCATAATTTCTTGATTTCTCCTATAATTACTCCAGAAGCTTCCATATAACAGCAACCATATAATAATAATACAATGACTGAAAAGAAAAGAACATTTCTTTTTTGTCATCGCTGTTCTCAGTGTGTGTCGCACCAGGACGGTCAGCCAAGTCGGTGTGCGTGGCGGCCGCGGGAATGAGCCCGGCTCAGCGTGGGTCCACCCAGCCGCTCAGAGTGTGGCTTGTCTGTTCCACGTGGGTTTGGATTTTGAGGAAGGGTCACGGGAAGCGGAACCTCACCAGGTCACGGGTAATACGTCCCTTAGCACCTACTGCAAAGGCTTCTTGCCATTTTATATATGTGGATGTGGTTAGAAAAACTGAAAGTGCCATCACATAAGCCTTCCTATTTCTTTCTCCATCTGATGCCTCTCACCACCCCTTTCCCACGTCATTAAATATTTCTAGACCATTCTTTCAGTGCCTGCACAGCGTCTATCGCACAGATGAATTACTGCTCTCAGTGAAGTCTCTGACCATTTGAGTTGTTTACAGTTTTTTACAATGTTAAACAACTCTGTGATGAATATCCTCAGGACCGAATATGTTCAGACTTTCCCAAATTACTGCTTTAGGATAAATGCCCATGAATATATTTGCCAAGCCAAAAAATTCAGAACAAACAATCACTTGAAGATGTTTGCCTCCTGCAGTTAAATGGTTTCTCCGGAAGTTTTGGGGAGTTCTTACCTCCCCAAACTCTCGCCAACACTAGGTGGTATAATTCATCTGTTAATTTGTCCAACTGGAGACACAATATAGCACATTAGTGTCAATTATGTAGACATCTCTTTAAAAGGAATACTAGGGGAATTCATTTACTGCTCTTTATTCAGCGGAATGGAATTCTGTTGAAATTCAGTATTCACCACTTGCCATGCCCCATGCGGAGTCCTGTGGACACAGCAGCGGCCAACACAGACAGGTCCCTGTCCGTCTTCGTGGGGCTCCGAGTCCAGAGAAGAGGAAGGTGTCTGACCGACTCAATGAGAAAGGGGAAACGCAGGGAACAAACGCGTCTAGTAGGGAGACGCAGCTGCAGAGGGAAGGGGGCCTGGGGGGCAGGGAGGGCAGAGAGTTTACACTGAGGCCAAACGACGCGGAAGCTGCAGCTAGGACACAAGCAGGTGCTGCAAGGGGAGAACCACCCGAAGAGGGAGAGCAGCACGTGCAAAGGTCCTGGGGTGTGCTGCACAGCTTTGCTTAACGTGCAAAGACCCTGTGATGAAGAGGACCCAGAAAGCCGGGGCCCACCTTCTGCAGAGCTGGCAGGACCCACTCAGCGCGAAGCACACTGCTGTGAGAGAGTAAAAAGGAGAAAAAGCAACATTCAGCCTCTTGTCCCACACCCCACTTCCAAGCGTGAGCAACTGTCTCCATCATGCTTGCCAGCAAGAGCAACAAGTGCCCTCAACATCCTTCAGCCTCCCACCCAAGCCACGTGGTCGAGGTGACGCACAACAGGGGCACGTCCAAAGCAGATTAGAGAGAGAAATCTTCATAATTATACATGCTTGCTGTTACTTAAATATTTACCAGCATTAAACACCAAAGGGCTGTGCAAATCATCCAGGGATTCATATTGTTCTAAGCTAATATTCTTCGTACAATATTATGCAATTTGCATAAACTTTATTTTGTTGTTGTTGCTGCAAGCGCTGTATCCCAAGGCAGGCATTCACTAAGTTGAAACAGATAAAGTTTTAATAATAAATAGTGATGATAAATAAGTCACAAAGTTTGTGCAATGCTAATGCACTCCCTCACCCGGGGGGTAGTTTATTAGATAAACAAGTAACATTTCCTGATTTGCTTTTGCTCAAGTGGCATCGTTTTCCTGGAAATGTTTGTGCAATAAATTATTTCAACCCATTAGGTGTTAACGAACAAATCATATTCACTTGCAATCTGTCGTGAATTGCTGAGAATTGAGATTTAAACACTGGAATTATACATTAATTTTACTTTACAAAAACAAAGCTGGTTAAGAGAAATTAAACTTGGCTGGAATGGGAACAAAACAGTATGGCTAATGCTGAATATTTTAAGCCTGCAAAAGAGACGTGAATGGTCTCATTAATATTGAGAACAGTTGGGCGTTCTTGACAATGAGAAAATGCAAATAAAAGCGCGGAGCACGGGGGACTGCCCATCAGCGCGGGGCTGGAGGGCCCGGCTGCGCTCAGGGTGGCGCGCACCGGCCCACTCTCCTCCTCTCATCCCGGGCAGCGCCGCCCCGCCCCTGTGCAGCAAGGAATGTCTCTGTGCTCCACACCCCGCTTCCGTGCAGAGGGGCGCCCGGCACAGCGTGGAGCGCGCACCCCAGCGCACTGCGGAAACAGCCCGCGGGCTTCGAGGAGCCCTCGGAGACGCACCGCGAGGAGTGGGCGGCGGCCCAGAGCTCCCGGAATCCAGATCGAAGTCGGCTTCTCTTGGGGGTGAATTGAGCGAATGTGCTTCAGAAATGCGCAAAGCATTCGTGGGGGCGAGAACCTGGCCAAGGGCCGCCCTGGGGTGACTCGCCCGCGCAGAGCCCCGGTGCTGGCTACCCCCCACCCAGCCCGCCACCCTGCCCGACCCACCCGCCTGCTTTACGTCCACCCGAGGTGTCCCCTGTGCTCCCTTCGGCGGGGACAGCGGCTGAGAGAGTTGTCCCGGTGTTGCTTCTGCTGAGGTCGGCGGCCGGGCTCTCAGGGCTCGTTCCCCAGCCATGAGTGGGGCCCTCCGGCGTCCTGGCCAGCGGCGCCCCGCCCCCTGTGTGCTGCTCAGCCCAGAAGGCCCGCTTTGGGGGGGGCCCTGCCGCTTGGGCGGCGGTGACGCGGCAATGAAACTGCTGAGCGCGCTCGCCGGTGAGTGCTCGGTAAATACTACTCACATTAGTTTGTTTCAGCCCAGAGTCTAAAATGTGATAGATGCTCAGTAAAGGCCCTGTGAATGGGCTTGAGTTACCCCCTGGAGTCTCTCACAGAAACCTTAATTTTTAGAGCCGCCTCGGCCGCTCCGTTTGCTGCCCAAGCCTCTGGGGTGCGCAGGGCTCCACGCATGCCCGGCCCGCAGCTGAGCGTCCGGCACAGGCGGCCCGCCAGCCCCGCCAGCCCCGCCAGCCCCGCCCCTGCAGGGCCAGGCTCAGCCCCGCAGCTCGGCCGCGGCCTGGACGGCAGACCTGCCCCACGCACCCCAGCTGGCCTCCGCCGCCCTGGGCAGGGCAGTAGGTCGGGCGTCCCCGTCCCGTGCAGTTTCTTAAGGAGAGGGACGCTCCCGGGCTGGTCCCAGGGCCCCCGTAGGTTGTCATCCCGGTGCACAGGACACCAGCCGCAGCTCAGCACACAGCCGCGTCCCGCCGTCCCGCCTCCCCGGAGCGGCGCAGCCCGTGTTCGCGGAAACCAGGGGTGCGCTCGGCAAAATCACTGCCAGAGAAACAACCGTCAAGGTGAGAAAAGCAGCGACTGGAAGTTTGCAGGAAGTCGCAAGAATCTGTTGACACCACGTGAACAGTGAGAAGGAGAGGCTAGGACACTCCTCACCTCGGAAGACCGCGAGGCAAGGACAAACGTAAGGGAAACCAGTCAGCGGCCCAGAGGGAACGGGGAGCGCGGCCGACACTGACCAGCCTCCTGGACGCGCAGCGGTGGGCCAGGGGCAGCCGCCGCCATCCCAGACACAAGTTTTCATTCAGTGCCCCCGCCTTTTACATCACGATCTGGAGTACGCTTCAAAATGCTGACAGATGAGAGAGATAAAGAAGGAAGAAAAGAAAAGAAAACCGCCACTAGAAGCAAGCCCATTGATGGCCAATTATTGAATTAGCAGGCGCAGGCTGGAATGCAACTCTGACAAATACATTTAAAGATCTAGCGTAAAATGGACAACAGGAACAGTCTCCAAAAACTGAAAACCCAAACTAACAATCAGAAACGCAGTGACTGAAAAGCACAACGTGAAATATGAATATTTTATTTAATAGTATAAAAAAAAGAGACCGAACCCAGCACAGGGGAGAAGCAGAGCATGCGGGGAGGCACAGAGGCATAGAAGCACGGCAGCACAGAGAGGAAACAAGCAGCTTTCAAAGGTGGGCGAGGAGGAGACTGAGCCCACCACCAAGCCGTCTTACAGAAGAGTTATCTGAGCCCGGAGAGAGAGAAGATCAAGAACAGCAAAGAAAAAGAGTTGAAATCACAGTTGGAGATTACTAAAATATGATGTAAGACTTCCAGCCAGAGATCCAAGAAGCTCAGTAAATTCCAAGCAGGATCAATACAAGGAAAATACCTCAGAATATCATAATCAAACCACTGAAGCCACAACACAGCAGCTCCCTGGCCCATCCGGCTGGACCTTTCATCCATCAAGGCACGAAAACCACAAGCACCGACGCTCAGCAAGCCCTGGGGCCGTCCTGCAAACCCCAGCACAGAAGGGCACTTCTGGACAGACAAGGGCGGGGCGGCCCCGTCCAGCAAATGTCCACTACCAAAGCGTGCTACAGGGCATGGCTCAGGGTGACAGAGGAGATACCAGACTCTTGCTGGCTTAAGGCACAGATAACAGATATTGCAGGGCTTGTTACACACAGAAGGAAAATAAATGACAATAGAGCACTGAGATTTGTAGGAAATAGTGGGGAATAGATGGGTCACATGGTTATAAGTCAGTCACGTTATTCATGAAGCAGTAAACTAATTTTTGAAGCTGCCTGTGATAATTTAAGCGTGAATATTATAATATGGAGTGCAGCCATTAAAATAAATACAAGAAGGAGAATAGCTTTACAAAGCTTTAAGGCATACAGTGGTGAACTATAAAAACATTCAGTTATACCAACAGAAAACAGCGAGGGAGGAGGAGAATGAGGAAGACTAAAAGGAACAAATTTTTACAATGACAAAATGGTAGGCTTCAGTCCATCTCTATTGACAACCCAGCAAAGGTTAATGGATAAAACATTTCATGGAAGAAACCAGGAGTGTCAACATTCAGGGTGAAAAAGATCAGCACCCAGCTGAGCGCCATTTAACAGAAACACTCCAGGTAGAACACAGGCGGGAGGTAAGTGTGTGGGGAAAATACAGCAGGCAAAAAATGAGCCTAAGGAACATAATCTATTCGAAAAATACATTAAGACAAGTGGTGTTACTACAATGAGAGCTTTTCCTAATTATTCAAGAGCCAATTCATGAAGAAGATACAACCACCTTCAATGTTATCCAAATGAGAGGTTGTGAAAATTAAGAACTGGCAGAGAGATAAGAGAAACAGGAAGATTCTGTCATAGCTGAAGACTTTACCACTTCACTCAGTAATGACTAGGAAACCAAGCGCTGATCTTTTTTTTATTATTATTGTTATTTATATATTTTGCATTATTGCGTATTCCCCTTAGGTTACCCACCACCGATTCATTCGCCCCAAAATAGATGATTGGATCAAGAAGATGTGGTACATACACACAATGGACTTCTATTCAGCATTCAAAAAAGATAAACACATGCCCTTCACAGCAACATGGATGGAGCTAGAAGCGCTGATCTTTAAGGACAGAAAACACTGGCTCAGCCAATCAGCTGGCCCCTCCGAGCACACAGTGTGGCGGCGAGTGATGAAAACGGTCTCCAGAAACCCCACAGCCCCGAACCAGGATGTGTTCTCTGCACAGAGTTGTCTGGAAAACCACATCAAGATAATGCCAACGCGGCTGGAAGTTAAGCAAAATGCCTCTAACTAATGTGTGAGTCAAAGATCAAATCGCAAGGGAGGACAGCACCGAGGGGAACACCACTGTCAGGAGAACAGACCCCGCAATGACAGGACCAGCACGGGGGCGGCACGGGAAGAAAGGCTCCAAATGGACACACCTGGATTTTTGAGGGGCGCTGGGTCAGCTCACGGGGTCGGCAAAGTGTTTTCAACATGTAAGGCTGAGGCGGCCGCACAGCCGCGTGGGGAAGGGAACAGACACTCGCCCCTCGCCAGCTCAATGAATACCCACAGATGGTCGCCCCGAAGGAAAAGGCCAGAATAACTTCTAGAAGGAAACTGAGTATTTTCAGTCTTGAGGGAAACCAAGATTTTTTAGACAAAGCAAAGAGGGCAAAAAGTTAAAGAGGAACAGAAAGGGTCAATGAGATACTTCAAAATCGATTCTGCACTGCGCTGTTGAAGCCCCCACCAGGGAAAGGAACGCACAGGACAGGGAGACTCACGATGCGTTTGTCAGAACAAAGAGCGTCTCCAGAACGGGGAGAACCCCAACAAGGCAGTCAGAAGGCAAACACCCCTATCACACGCGCGGGGGAAAGACTTCGACGGACACATCTCGAAGGAGGAAAGTTACTGGCCAACCTGGATGCCGTGAGGCCCAGCCCCACCCCGGACCCCGTCTTGCTGCACCCCCGTTTTCTCGACACCGCGAGCGCAGGAACACGCAGCCCGCGCGCCGCCCGCCTTCCGCGTGTCGCTCCTCGTCTTCCTTGAGGTTGACGTCCTTCTGCTCATCGCAGGGCTCTCACTTCCATTCCGAGGGGAGGGCGGGGCTGACGCTGGGGTCCCGGCACAGGCAGAGAAGGGGGCACGGGCTGGCAGGAGGGCGGGCACCTTCCGCACAGGCCAGCGTGGGCGGGCCGGCCGCGGATCCCCGGCTCGGGACGGACCGCGTGCACAGGCCTCACCCGCTGAGACGCGGGCTGGCCCAGGCTGAGTTTAATGCGCTCAGTTTCACTCCCTCCTGGTTGCACTGTGCTGGGCCAGAGGGCAGAGGGCCAGGGCTGGTCACTCCGTGCGGGCCAGCCCGAAGCTCCTGGGGTCCTCCGCCAGCCTCGCTGTTCCAGCGGCGAGTCCCGCTCAGCTGCCCCCGCTTCCCGGAGGAACCAATGTGGGTTCTAACTTCTCACCCCAAGACCAGGTGGAGCGGGGCGCCCGCTGAGCCCACTCCGAGGCCGGGTCACTGGCTGCGAGGCCCGCGGTCTGGGCCAGCATCTGCCCGCGGGGGTCAGTGTCCCTGCTGCTGCTCGCTTCCCGCCGGGCCGTCCCACTGGTCTTGGCCAGCCCGGGGCTCTGCCTCCTCCGGCCCCGCGGCCGCACTGACCCTCCGGCTGCCCGGGACTGTCCCTCTGCCCGCAAAGCGTCCTCCAGATGGGCGGGGCGTCCCTTCCGGCCTCGGGGAAAGACCCGGGCTCTGGGCTCTGCCTTGTCGGCGCGTCGGGCTGAGGCTCTGGCGTTGTGTGCGCCGCCTCGGCCCGCTGGCCACTGCCGCTCCCAGGGTCGTCAGTCCTCTCAAGCCGCCTGGAGGACAGCGGAGGGGGCAGCAGTGGCCAGCGGACTGTCCTCACGCTTTGCCGCAGCCCCTCACGCCCGGTGCCGGCCGCGGCCGAAGGGTTCTCGCCGCGGCTTCGCTTTCTGACCCCGGCTCCAGCCGAGGAGCGAGCAGGCGGCTCAGTGGCCTGCGGGGGGGTCCAGCCGGCGGGTGGCCGGGCTCTCCTCCCCGCCTGCCAGGGCCACCTCCACGCACACAGCCACGAGCCGGCGCGTCCCCAGCGGCAGGCGGGCAGCAGAGCGGCCTGAGGGGCCCCGACGAGGCCGCACCCGGAATCCCCGCCCCGCCCCCGGAACCCCGGCTCTGCAGCCTCGCGCGGCGCCCACGCCTACCGCAGCCCGGCCCCTCGGAGTGCGGCTTCCAGAGGAACGGCCGACGGTGGGGGGGTGGCTCAGCAGGTCCCACTCCCCCGCAGAAGGCCCCCTTTTCTGCTGAGCCTTTACACACCGAGGAAGCCCCAGAGGCCGCCTCAAATCCAGCCTCCGGCAGAACCACCCGATTTTAATTGCCTTATTCCTCCCACCAAACGAAACACGTCCAAGCCCTAACGCGCAGGGCGCCGGGCGCTGTGGTAGCTGCCCCCGTGATTGCAGCGAGTGGGGGCTGCTGAGGCGGCCTCAGAGGTCCCCGGAGGGAGCAGGAGGCGGCATCTCCAGCACATGCCCCATCGCGTACCTGCGTCCGGACGTGTCAGGAAATGCTCCTGTGTCTCCCGCTAGCCTGTTTTGAATCAGCCTCCCTGGGAGGAGGGAAATGGCAGCAGCATTGCGGGGACATGGAAGTGTCGGGCCGGTGCGCTCGGGCTGCAGGCCCCAGCTTCTGCTCCCGAGCCCCTGCGCTGCCTGCTAGGTGCCCTTTGGATTCTCCAGCCTCTCCCTCCCTCCCGCGGCGAGGGGGCGGCCAGGAGTCTGAGCTCACCTGGTAGAGCCCAGGAACTCTGCAGGTGGGTGGGGCCCGCGGAGGGGAAGCAGGAACTGGCCCCTCATTATAAAGAAGAGGAAAACACCTTGTTTTCCTCTTCGCTTGTCCCAAACTCAAAGCCAATGACTTTCCTTAGCCCCCTTGGGTGACTGAGTTTCCAGGTTAAATCACTGATGGGGTGCAGGAGACACTACCCCAAAATATGGCCCCTTGGCATATGGAAAATTTAAAGCCGACGGATTTTGCGGAAAAGGACGTCACTGGTCATTCTGGTTTTCTCCGCCCTCTGAAACAGCCCTTGCCTCCCCCCACGAGAAGATCCCCACTCTGTACCCCAGATGGGCGCCTCCTCTGGCCAGAGACCAAGGGGACTGAGGCGAGCGCCCACAGCAGCCCTGTTGAGCCCCGCTGGCCGTCAGCCCCACGCCCATCACCCGCCCCGCGCCACAGGCCGAGACGAGACCCCAGCCATGGCCCCCACCACGAGGCCCGGCCGGTGAAACACGCCGGTCAGCGCTTCTGTCCTGTTCATCGTCTTTGTCAGTTTACTTTTCAGGCCTAAGAGGGCTGAGGGCCCCCACACCCCCACTCGGCCCTGGGGGGCTGGCATGTCCAGAGACCCGCTGACTCTGCTCACCAGGCCAGGAGCCTCTCTGGGGCCCCGGAGGAGCTGGGCAGGACCTGGGCAGGAGCTGGGCAGGAGCTCGCGGCCAGGTGGCAAATTGCTGAGACCTCTGGCTGCAGTCCGGGACCCCAGTGTGAGGGCTTCGTCTCCAGGGCGCCCTCCCCACCCCAGATTCTCCTGTGAAGGACCCCTGGAAAGTCCCTCCAGCTCCAGCAGAAGGGGGTCCTGGGGCAAAAACCCAGACCCGTTCTCCAGGGGCCGACCAGGACTCATCCCACGTGGAGACGGGCCCCTCTCACTGGGAGCCTCACCCAGGGGCATGTTGACGGGGCGGGAGGCTCAGGGCGAGGCGGGGGACGCTGCAGCCCAGAAGAGGAGGCCGGGAGGCGCCACCTCTGGGAGGCTCTGGGGGGAGGGCCACAGACCCGGCTGAGAGAGCTTGAACCTGAAGCTCTGGAGCCCCCACGGCTCCTGCTGCGGCCTCGTGCCGAAGGCCCTGAACCTGCGCGGGGGCCCAGGAGAGCAGACACAGGGCCTGGGAGCTGAGCCCAGGGACCCCTCAGCAGGGTGCAGCGAGCCCCAGTCCGCGCTGAGCCACAGGCCGTGGCCCCACAGCAAGGTCTGCCCCCTCCTTGCCGCCCGTCCCTGGTGCCCCAAATTGCCAGGCAGGGGCAGGAGGGGGCCCAGGGCAGTAAGTTGGGGACCCCCGTAGGAAAGTAGGCGGCGTGTAAGGACAGACGGGCAATGTAGAGTGATGGAGACCGAAGAAAAAAGTAAAAGGAATCACCAGAAATCAGCATTGTGAGGGGCTTTCAGGGCTTGTCCACGGGGGGGCAGGTGGGGAAAGAGCTGGCGTGGAGCTGTGCCCACAGGGACTTTCCCGCGCCAAAATGCAAGGACAGGAAAAGAAACAGAACGCTGGAGAACTGCGGGCCAATGTCCAAAGTTTTGGCACGCGCACATAGGAAACCAGGGGTAGGAGGGAAGAACAGAGCAGAAAATTAGAAGTAAAAGTAGCCGAGAACTAGGCAGAATTCGGGGTCGTCAAGATCCAGAGAATGGAAAACTACCCCCCCACACACACACAAAAGACAGAGGCTCACACAGGGACACGTGTAGGGCAGTCCTACTCACAGACAAACGGAACCAGAGGCAAAGAGAAACTCTTGCAATAGACAAAAGGAAAAACCCCAACAAACAAAGAAGTGAGACACCCTCAGCTCAGCGCCACAGAGGAAGAGACAGGAGAGCCAGCGAGGAAGAGACAGGAGAGCGAGCGACGGGGAGGAAATGCAATCTCCAGGGCTGGAAAAAACAGGCTTTCTACAGCCAGCGCGAAATATCCGTCAGAAATAAAAGAGAAATGAGGTCTCAGGCAGAAACGGAAGGGGGTGCCCCCCAGGCCTCCCCGGAGGAACAGCCTTCACGCAGGCGCAGGCGGACAGCCGGAGGGGGAGTCGCGACTGGATCGCTCCCCGCCCGATAACTGCGCTCCGGAAGGTGACTGTCCGCGCAGCCGGGGCGGAGGTGCGGGGCGAGGGGCGTGGGAACCCCGGTCCAGCAGGCGCTGGGGTGGGCGGGCGGCTTGAAGGCGCCTGCACTCTGGCGCCGGGTGGGGTGCGCGTGAACGCAGAGCAGCGCGTCGGTGGCCTTTAGCTCGGTCGTCGGAAAGCGTGGTGGCCGCTGAGCTGCGCTGGGCAGCGGGGCCGCGCCAGCCTTACCGCCCCCGCCCCAGGGGCGCCCCGGAACACACAAAGGCAGAGGGCAGGCAGCCTCAGAGACGCAGAGGGTGGGGCGAGCGCAGGACAGGACCCCCAGTCCGGGCGCGGCAGGCAGGACTTGGGGCCCCGGGGGTGAAGAACAGCACGGGTGGGGCGCCCCCCGCAGGGCCTGGCCTGGCCGCTGGGCGCGGGACCTGCGCCCTCGTGCAGGGAAACGCAGTTAGACCAGCAAGAGGCGCCCTCGGCCTCCCCTCGCGGCGTTACCATATACTCTGTGGAAACGCCTGGTGCTGACAACAGTGTAACGAAACCGGCAATCTCATATTTCTGGAAGCATCTGGAGAACCAACGAACGGGAGTATTAGGCTTCGGAAAACCTCCGTCAGCGCCCACGGAGACCCGTTACCGCATCGGGGCCCAGCCAGCGTCGTGGCGGGCGCGGCTGCAACAGGAGGGGACGGGATTCTCCAGTGCGTTGGTTCCCGAGCAAATACAAGCCACGAAGATGACAATAAATATCCACTGCCAGCAGTCCGGGCCTTTCAAATCAGGGTTCTGAGGAAATTCAGTCACCTGCAAATAAAAATCTGAAGATACTTACCTACCTGGAAAAAATCGTGGCTCAAGAAATTTCGACGAGCATGATTTCAAATTGCTAGTAATAGCCACTGGGGAAAGAATGCAGGACGGGTGACAAAAAATACTGGTGTTGTCATTCAAGGAGTGGACTGTGACTTTTATCCTTTGTTTGCACTAAGATTTTAGCTCAGACAACACAGAAGAAAATAAGGACGCGACCTCACCGCCTCTAGTTGAAGGGGGAGAAACACCATCAGGGGCTTCCCGGCCGGCCGGCCTGGCCAGCCTGCGGCTGTTTCCTTCTGTCCTTTGCCTGAAACGTGTCCCCTAGGGAACTGGTCTGGGAGCACAGCTTTACTGGGAGCAGAAGCAGCCCAGGAATAGGAAGAATTTCTAAAGCTGACGCCGCGACTCCTTCCTCAACCTGGAAGCAGTAGCGGTGGTTTAGGAAGTTAACTGCAGAAGTGGGTTGGGGACCCCAAGTCTGGAGGGGCTGAGTCATGGATGGGGACACTGCATCCCCATCAAGCCAGAAGAAACGTCTACGTGAGCGGCAAGACTGGAGCGACCGTGAGGGGCTCTGGGCTGCTGGCTGGCGGGGAGAAGCCCACCCCTCGTCAAGCTCTTCCAGTGTGTCTCTTGAACCCCGAAGTCTGGTCTGAGGGGTTCCCAGAGTCCCCACTTCCATCACAAAGGGAAAAGCCCTTAATGTCTGCATTCACGGTTCTGCTCCCTTGTGATTTCAGTTGCACGAGTCTAGCCCTCTTTAAAACATTTGAAAACCTCTACTGAATTTTCTAACTACATATATATTTTCTTATTTAATATTTTACTATTTTCATTCATTTTAACAACTGGCATAGTAAAAAATGACGGCTTTTAGTCATGCAGAACGGCCTTCTTCTCTGTCCACCGTTCCCGGGCCATTCAGGGCCAGCTCCTCTTCGCAACAGGCTGCGAGGCCCACGCGCTGCCACCCCCTTTGCCTCCCGGCTCCACGGCGGGGGAGCACGCTCTGCCGGGTCCCTGCAAAGCGCCCGGAATACCTGGCGCACAGTAGGTGTTGAACAATTTTCAGAGTGCCTGCTGCCCCCTGGTGACAGCATACCCAACTTTCACGCTTAGCGTTTCCGTGTCTTAATTAAATGCAGGCCCGTGGAACCCTGGCGCCGGTAACCTGCAACAGACTGGGGACACCCGCGTCTGCTCTGCCCACACCCGCTTGCGCTGTGCTGGTGCGGTGGCTCCAGGGCTGCTGCTCCCCGGGGTAGAACCACCCCGTTGTCTTAGAATTTCTCCAGCAGCACCCCACATTCAGGGGGTGCTGGTCTCACCCTTCCCCACGGCCCTTGAAGTTTACACCCGTGAGCATCGACCCCCAGCCAACACCTGGCCGCCCTCCTGCTGCCCCGCCCCGGCACCGGCAGGCCCTCGGCAGCCTCGTTTGCTCAGCTTCGGGACGGAAGCAGCGCGCTTAAGGACAAGAGACAGCTGTTACTGGAGAAGAGCTGCGGCGTTCAATTATTTAAGGCCACGCGGGGAAGGATGTGGTCTTTCCCTCGGCCGCACTGCCCAATTGGCAGATTCAGTGACACTGCCCCGGATAACGAAGCCACATCGCCGTGACTGGTGAGATCGTGCTCTCCCAAATAACTACTGAAGTGTGACCTTTGGGAACTGCTACTAAATGTTAACTGCAGCAGGTAGAGAACACGACCACTGGACACACGTGCCGCCCGCAAGAGGGCTTAGCAGCGAGCGCAGCACGGGGCAGGTCCCCGGGGCGCGAGCCCATGTCCGGCGCTCAGCTGCGGCCTGTCCGGGAGGCCTGCCCGGCTGCTCTGCTGGGCTGCACTGCTCACGGCACGAGCCCCGGTGCGCTCAGCCCCCAGCTCAGCCAGGCTGGAGGGGGCAAGGACAGCGGCAGCCGCGCCAGCCTGGAGAAGAGCCGGGTCCAGCTGGCGGTGGTGCCTGTCTCCACGCCCTCGATCCCCACCTGCCCCGCAGTGGCCGGCGGGAGCCCCTGCCTGTGGCCGCCCTGGCCAGGGCCAGGCACGCTGGGGAGGGGCCTGCCCACGAGAGCCCAAGTCCTACTCCAGGCGACCCGCCACAGCTGCCAAAATCGCCCCGCCAAACACTGAGCCCTCGGGCCGGCGGGCCGCTGCGGGCCCCACACCTGCGTCCTCTCTGCGCTCCACTGTGAATGGGCTGCAGCGTCCACACCACTGAGGCAGCGGCAAACGGGACACTGAACACTGGCCCGGCCGGACGCCCTCTGCATCCACGGGGCCACTGCTGTGACCCACTGCCCGGCAGAGCCAGGCCGGCCCGCTGCTGCTGGGCTCAGACCCCGCTCTGTGCCGAACTGGGGGCCCCGGAAAGCTCTCCGCAGAGACCCGGGGTCCACACACCAGTGGGCACGGGGGCCTGCACCAGCTGTGGGCCCCAGAAGGTACGAGCCCTCTGGCTGGAAAGCGTGACCGCCCACCCAGGCGCCGGCCACCTGGCACCCCCCCCCCCAACAGGCGGCTCCTGCCCCGAGGGAGAAGCGAGACCGAGGACTGCCAGCCGCTGCTCGTCCGCCTGCCTCGAGCGCCCGGTGGACGTGGGTGTGCAGACTGGCGTGTGGACATGCGGCTGGAGGGAGGCTGGGGCCTCGCTGTATCAGAGGCTGCAAACTGCTTCCAAAGCGCTGCACCGTTTTCCCTTCCCAGCAGCAGCGCACGAGCAGCTCGGCTTTCCTACATCCTCGCTGGTCCCACACCCGAGGCCCTGCACTCCATCCGCCAAAGCCCAGGCCCCAGGCCCCTCTGCTGGAAATACCTGGACCGGCCAGGCCCCTGCTGCCGTGCAGGACCGAACCCGGGAGAGGAGACGGCCTCCGGCACGGCCCCTCCTGGCACTCGGCACGTGGCTGGCGGCGGGGCTGTGGCGCTGGCGGCTCCAGGACCAGACACGCCAGGCTGCGAGCTCCAGGCGGGCACCGTGCCAGCGCCGGCGGGGCCTGCCTCTGCTTTCTCACCCTCCAGCAGCGCAGCAAAAGCAAACCGCCCCAAAACACTCCCAGGCGCAGCGACAGACGGTCTGGTCTCCGCGCCTCTCGCCCCTGCCCTGGCGGCCGTCCCCGGGGGCAGGGTGACGTCTGGGGCCTCCCGGCCTTCTCCCTCCATGTTTTTTCTCCTGTTGCTGGAGGTGCACAAAGAAGCAGAAACTATTTAAGCTGTCGCTGCGCGGCTCATGGTTTAATTTGACAGGAAAACTTGTGCGATTGCATGGCACATTTATCTTATTTCTGCAAAATTTTGCTTTCCTCTCTGAATAACAAACAGGCTGGAAGGCAGAGCCGCTCCCACACCCGCGGAGCTGCCTCCCTCCCCTCCCGCGCCCGCTGGGGCTCCTTCCCCCAAGGTCAAAGGGCGCCGCCTGGGACCCCCACCCACACCGGGAGGGGCGCTGCCCAGGTCCAGAGCCAGCAGCCAAGGCAGCGTTTTTCCAGAGCGAGCTCCCTGCGTCAGAAAACGAAAGAATGGAAACATCCTCAGAGCGCAGGGGCGAGGGCGAGCGGCGTCCAGACGGCGAACACCCAAGCGGAGGAGGCGGCCCCCGCCCGCTCCGGGCGTCCATGGAAACCAAGATCTCGGACCTCGCGGGTCGCCCGGCCCTGCTCGGCTAAACGCCGCCCTTTCCTCGGGAGTTCTGCAAACAGACTTGCCTAAGAAATCGTTTTCTCGTTATTCTGACTGTCCGCGGCGATGGGGGTCCACGCCTGCACGTGGCCCCTGCCCCACGGCCGTGGGGGTCCCAGCCGTGGTCACGGGGCAGCGGGCGGTTCTGACCCCGCTGGGCAGGCGGCAGGCGCCCCCTGAAGTTGCATCTCTTCCCAGCAGTCAGGCCAAGATGTAGCCGTGACCCAACGTGCAGAGCGAGAAACTGAGGCACGACGCTGAGGCTCCGAGTCAGCAGCACCCAAACCGCGACTCCGGAGCCGCGGCCGCGCCCCAGCTGGAAAACGCCCCAGAAGCCGCGAAGTGGGACAGACGCTGGCTCGGGGGTGTGGGGGTGGGGTGGGGGGCTGTTAGAGGGGCGGGGCGGGGGAGGGGCGCAGCCCAGGCGTCCGCTCCCCCACGGGGCCTCAGCAAAGCGCCAGCCTGATTTCTCAGGGTGAGCAAGGCCCAGAGCCAGCCGCAGGGTCCTGCGCCCCCAGTCCTGGGGAGGTCCATCCCGGCCTTCCTACCCTCAAATAGTGTTAAATGCGCCTCTCAGGTCCCCTCTGAAGGACACCTCAAATTCTCATCGTTCTTCCGAAGACCCGCCTCCGAGCGTGAGCGTCGACTGGAGGAAAGTCCACTCAGGCTCCTGGGAACGTGACCTCGCTGTCCAGCCAGGCCAGGCTTCGGACCGAGGTGGCCCTGGCCGCCTCCTTATGCATCTCGGAGAGGGCGGGAGGCGAAGCCCGGTGCGAAACCGCTGCAGCGTGGACTGATCACGCCCCCAAATGTACCTTCCGCTCTCTGTGGTTCAGCAACACTAAAAACAGGCGGCAGCTGCCTGCGCCATGCGCGGGGCCGAGGCCTCCGGCTCCCTGCGGCGGGCACGGCCGGGCGGGGCATCTCGCGCCGTCGGGTGAGGCTGCGGCCAACGCAGGCGCGTCTCCGGGGCGAGCGGGCGCGGCTCTCGGAGCAGGCCGGCTCTGCAGTGGCCGCACCCCCGGCGCCGGAGCCCATCTCGGGCCTGCGGGAACGCCCGGAGCACCCGGGGTCCCCGAGCCAGCCCGGAGGACCGACCCCCAATGGGACAGCACCCGAGGACGGCGCGCTCTGAGGTCAGCACACGGACCCGCCCGGGGCAGCGCGGCCGGGACCCCTCGTCACTCACCGCGGGGCCGCGCCGTCTCCCCGCGGAGTCCTCGGCCCGCGGTGCTGAGGCGGGTGAAGGTCGCGCCGCCGCCCTCAGCGCCAGGGGCCGGCGGCAGAGACGGGCCTGACCCCCAGCGCGCCAGAAACCGAGCGGGCGCTTCACGCCGAGAGATTTGACTGGGGCCACTCCCTTCTCCACTCTGGGAACTCGGGGCCCCAGCCACCCCCCAGAGAGGCCTGGGACGGTGACCCGCCGCCCCCGCTCAGCCTGGCCTGGGCCTGGCCACGCTCAGCCGCTGTGGGCTCTCGAGAGCCCGGCAGGGCGCGGGCGGAAGCCGGTGCCCACACCGTGTGGTCACGCGTCAGCCGGCCGGACGCTGGCCGCCGCTCGCTCGGGTCACCCCATCACCCCTGTGCCCGCAGCATCCCAAACCACTGGCTGTTGGCTGGACAGACAGTCAGCGGCAGTTAGGGAGGCCCGTCCTCTCCCCCAGCCCCC
>PVIJ01014145.1:0-42074 GCA_004024925.1 Scalopus aquaticus | reverse complement strand
AATGCTCAACATCACTTATAATCAAGGAAATGCAAATCAAAACCACTATGAGATACCACCTCACACCTGAGAGGATGGCACACATTAAAAATACAGGCAACAACAAATGCTGGAAAGGATGTGGAGGAAAAGGAACTCTTCTACACTGCTGGTGGGAATGTGAACTGGTCCAACCACTATGGAAAGCTGTATGGCGATTCCTCAAATTGCTAAACATGGAGCTCCCATATGACCCAGCAATACCACTTTTGGGAATTTACCCAAAGGACACAAAAACACTAATCCGAAAGGATACATGCACCCGTATGTTCATTGCAGCACTGTTTACAATAGCAAAGGTATGGAAGCAACCCAGATGTCCAAAAATAGATGATTGGATCCAGAAGATGTGGTACATATACACAATGGAGTACTATTCAGCATGGAAAGAAGATAAACACATGCAATTTGCAGCGACATGGATGGAATTAGAGAGAATCATACTCAGTGAAATAAGCCAGAAAGAAAAAGAAAAATATCGAACGGTTTCACTTTTAACAGGACTATAGGGAGGTCGGGTGGGAGAGAGACACTCAGCGGTGGGGGTTGGGGAGGGAAGGGGAGGATAAGGGCACAAAATGGAAGAAAGTAGAATACAGGGGGCCATGGAGAGGGATTACGGGTGAATTGGTGGTGGGCTGCCCAAGGGGAATACAAAATGTAAAAGACATAAATAACAATAAAAAAAAAGAGAGAAATAAAATAAACGGTCAAATAGAGTCAAATCAACGATAAACCCTAGATTTGTGACTGTAGAGATGAGGCTACCAGAGGGGTAGGAGATGCATGAAGAACAAATGATGGAGGAGACCCAATGGTCTAAGCCACAGGACTGTGGGTGAGGACTATTGCTGACTTGTTGGTTGATGTGGTGTGGTAACGTACTTCTAAAGAGATATGTCCCTAAAATATCTCTAAATCATACAAAGTATTATAAATCAATGTTAGATAAAAAAAAGGAAAGGAAATACTTTAAAGGGACTAATAAATGAATTAGGCAATTCACAAAAAAAAATGTGGTGCCTCAGTGATGCATGTGGTGTGGTAACATACATCTGAAGAGATATGATCCTAAGCCTTCTGAATCATAAACAGTTTTGTAAACCAATGTAATTACAATTTAATAAACAATATAATAAAATAATTAAATAAATGTCCTCAGTGGAGGGAAAAAAAAGAATCTCCAGAAAACAGAATGATGAAATCTGGAAATTAGCCAAAGGATCAGATGATGTAACCTGTTATCTCTTTTCAAGTGATCAGATGATGTAACCTGTTATCTCTTTTCAAGTATATGAACAGCTTTTATTTAAATAACAGAACAGTGTTAAGGTCCAATGCATACATTTCACAGACAAGGAAAATCTGGGTAAATTTTAGTCTCATATAAAGAGGATTTCTAACATGATTTATAGGGAATGAGCTACCTCAAGTAAGAACAATGGACCTTCTTTACTCCTTATGGCAATCTGCCCCCTTATTTCAATAAATCAATTTTAGTATCTCAAGCTGATAACATACAATTCCCAGTTCTCTGTTGAATCTAGGCAGATCTTTGAGCTTTCTCATGGTCACCAAATGAACTGAACTAGTTAAATGGGAAGGCAATCAAGTTTCTATCAATTGCAGGGTTCAGACACATGTGAGATAACCAATTAATAGAGAGATTATAACAGAGAACCTTTATATCAGAGTTAGATGTAGAGGTTCATACTGTATTTTCCAAAATAAACACTGATTTTTATTATAATATGAAAAATTCTTTACTACATCATGACAAACATAACTTCATAATAAAATTAGGATCCCTAACATGGATTTTGATAGTGTAACTGCTAAAGAAAATATTTTGGTTCTATCATTTGCATATGCAATTCTGTGGGAGACAGTTCATGTGCTTATAAGCAAACATGAGTATCTATTATTCCTTTACACAGGAGTCTTACCATACAAACTGTTCTGCACTGTTGGTTTTTTTTAAAGATTTATTTATTTATACATACAAGGGATGGGGTGTAGGCCAGAGGTGTAGGGGTGGGAGGTGAGAGGATTCACCAGAGACAGAGTGGGGATCAGAACAGGCAAATCTACCAAAATACACTGCTGAGGGTAGTAAAGGGTGAGAAAGGAGAGGTCTGCTGCTCCATGTGGGCTAGCTCCCAGGCCAAGATCGAACTCGTGCTACAGTGGCTGCTGACAGCTTCACAGTTTGAAGACTTAAACCCTTGTGCCACCAGGGAAGCCACTGCACTGTTTATTTTTTATATAATAAATTTTAGAGCTTTTCATTTCAGTATTTAATCAGTTTCATGAATTTATATAGCTACAATATATTCCATTTTGAGGAAGTTATCCTTGTTATTTAACCAGTCCCTAATGGATGGATATGTCTAATCTTTGTTATAATAAACAAATGTTTTAACATATAACCTTAAAAGTACATTACATCACCTGTCAAGTATACCTATAGAAAAGAAATGCTATATTAAAGACATATGTATTAATACTTTTCAGAAATATTAATAAATTGTTCTCCAAATAACTGATACTTTAAAATCCCACTAGTAATCCATGAATCATTAAGTTTCCTTAGCTTCAATAAAGTAGAGTTCCACAGTGTTTCAATGTGGAAAGTCTTACATTTCAACATATATTATATAAACCCTAAAGAAAAAAAAAAGTTCTAAAGGGGCCCTGCATTCATTAATAAGAAAGTACAGACGGTGAACAATATACTGAGAGTTTCATTGGGAATTATGACTCACCAAAGTGCTGTGAAAGAAAATAAAGCAAACTTTAGCAGTAACATTAACATAAAAAGTATGTGTGTTTTAACAATGGGTACACAGATGGCCTATAGATGAAACCCAAATCTCCCCTAATAAAAATCCTGAAACACAAATTCTGCTAAGGCTGATACTAAAGGGAATGTCTCATATATGGCAGCCTAGGCCTTAAGCACAACTACTGTTTCTGAAGATTTAATTTCTCATTGGGAACCCTAGTAATTATGCTTGACACACAATACTGCTAGGTCAGAACAGACACATTCCAGAAAAATAAGAATATTATATCTTCTCTTGAGTCTGTCCTTAATTTTCTCATAAAACAAATGAATCAAGGTTATCAAATGGCAGGAATACAATATAAATGCATTGTAGCAATGACCAATAGTTGCCTAAATCCATTTCTTCCTTGTTTCACAGTAACAGAATTTTACCTGAATGAGTGGCAACCCCTACAGAAATGGCACTTCCCAAGTTCCCTTGAGTTACGTTTAGTCAAGCAACAAGATTATAACCAATGAAATGTAAAAACTTTGGACCACTTGCTTAAAAGGAAATCGCTTGCTTCTATTTCAGATCTTTCCGTAGACATGGCAATAACCCATATTTAATCTTTTAGTCAATGGCAATGTCCTAGAATACTACAGAGTAACAAGATATCTTGGGACTGTTAACACTGAGAAGCTAACTACTTTGACAAGCTGAACTCCCCACCATTGTGATATAAATGGTGGATGAGGCTTTATTTAAGCCAATGTAACTGCTGGATCTCTTTGTTATAGCAACTTTCTCTCTACAAATACACATTCAAACCGATACAAAAATACACACTAAAGATTGGGCAGTGGAAGTATTAAGAATAGTAATAACTTGAAGAGAAAAAAGGTGTAGGTATGTTTAGGCACCAGGATATAAGGCTACATACAACTAAGAAATAGATAAGTACAAGTCAATAAAAACAGAAAATAATAGAAAACAAATCAAAATAAATGACGGATATCTCAAACATATATTCTATGATCAGAAATTTGATATAACATTGGAAAAGAATTAGAAGGAAAAATACAATACAGTTCAGACACCTTGTTTTTTTAATTCAAATGATTACCTCTCATAACAGAAAAGCACAGTAATTCAAATATAATTAACTGTATTTGGAGGCACTTAGATTCATTTAAATATTCAGTTGATCATATAACATGTTTTATATCTCACATTGATTAAATAGTGACAAATATGATTTTATGGAAAAAGATGCTGAAATTCATTCATAAATATGATTAAATATGTACTTTGCACTAGACACATACTTGTGCTGAACTTGGTATATAGAGATGAATAAACCACTTTCTGTTTGGAAAAGATCACTAGCAAATTTCACTAATAGAATTAATAAAGATTAAAAATTTAAATTCAATTGTATTATTTTTTCCAGTATCAATTCCTTGAACAATTATTTTTAAAGCACAAATGCAGAAAATCATAAATGCATACACTTTGATTTAATATCAGGATCCTTCAATAAAAATGATGCGCATATAAATGATTATCAAAATAAAAATGATTATCGAAATAAAAAATATTTTAAAGTGTAATAAAAATTCACATTACATATACTTTAAAATTATCAATACCTTTTAATCATTAAAGCATTATTCCTGAAGTAAGATATCAGTGTGTCTTAGGCTTTCATAGAGAAACTATCTTCTTGTTAAAGACTGTAAAATGCTTAAAACTAATAACATAGTCACCAATGTCTTCTTTCTTCAGATAGTTCGAATTACACTGGTCAACACTGAGATTGTTACTGACTTAAAAAGGGCCTAATCTGTAGTATCTTGCTGTACTGAACATGAATATAACCCTGAAAAATTTTTATTAGCTCTCACTTTGAAGATATTTCATATAATTCATTTTATGTTTCACTGGGTAAATTTATCCAGTAGGACTGCAACAACATCCTCAATCAGCCTAGAATGATGTAATATTGCATCGCATTGCATAATACCATCATGCACACATCATCCAGAGTTGATTGTATCATTTTCTGATGCAATGCAATACTACTACCAGGCGGCTGCTAAAGTAAGCTGACGTTAGCAGTGCACTATATAAAGCCCTGTTGGAAAGGTTGAGCACTGAAAATATTTCAGACTTTGTGCGAGACAATTTAAGCTACTGGTATATAGAACTGTTATTATTTTACCCATTTAGGCACAATACAGAACAGTAATTGCTCAAAAGTGCATTAACAGCGTGGACAATTTCTAGTCTATTTGTGGGGAAGTGACATTTGCCAACCAGAAGAAAAGGATCACTTCTCAAGTGAAGAAGGCTTATCATCTTGACTTCGGACACAAGGTTGGTGACCAAGATAAGCCTTGGGCCCAGCATATATGCAGTGCTACATGTACAACACAGCTTTCACAGCGGTTAAATGGCAAAAGACCATCAATGCTGTTTGCAGTCCCCATGGTGAGGAGAGAGCCAAGCAACCCTTAAAAGACTGTTACTTCTGCTTGGTTCCTCCTCTTTCCAGTGGAATAACGAGGCAAAAGAAGTCAAGAATAGTCTACCCAAACATTCCATCTGCATTGAAACCAGTTCCACATGGTGAGGGATTTCCTGTTCCAGAACCTCCAGCAGAATATTCTCTTGATTCACCTGGTGAGGACAAGGGTGAGCTGACCTGTTCTTCTCCTGTTCCATCAGCATGCAGTGATCCAGATTTTCACTGTGGTGCATCACCACCCCACACAGACTAACACAAGAAGAACTAAATGACCTGGTTCGTGATTTGGACTTATCCAAGAACAAGGCAGAATTGCTAGGATCAAGACTCCAACAATGGAATCTTCTAGAAGTTGTCACAATTACTTTATATGAAAAGCGAAGCAAAGATTAAAGAGGGAGTTTTGTGGGTCCTCAGATTCGAGAGCTCTTCCAAGATGACCGGTTCAACAATTTGCTGCAGGGTGATGCCAAACAAGCATGGAATGCTTTTCGCCTAGTATCTACAAACTTTCTTGGAAATGTCAGGGCAGAAAACTACAAGGAACTAGTAGAAGACATGCTGATGCAGTAACAGAAACTTGGCTGCAATATGTCTCTAAAGATCCACTTCCTTCATTCCCATCTGGATTTCTTCCCTGAAAACTGTGTATGGTTAGTGATGAGCATGGCAAATGTTTTCCATCAAGTATCACATCAATGGAACAAAGATACCAGGGAAAATGGTCCACTACAATGCTGGGTGACTACTGCTGGACACTCCCCAAGATGCTCCTGAACAGCTGTACAATAGTCAAGCGAAGAAATCTAAGAAGTAGTCTATGACTTGATTTTTTACAGGTATGTTTAACCGTAGGCCTATTACTATTGGCATGCATTTTGTGACGTAAACATCCATTTATTGCAGATTACAAAAAAAATTAGAGCCAAAATTCGAATTTGACTGTCATATTCGTGTTGAGGACATAAAAATTGATAGGAAATGACTAATTTTATTTCAGTAACATGACTTTTGTAAAAATTTGTTGACCAGTGTTTTAACAAGAAGGAAAATTTGACAAACATTTTAGCATTTTATATTAACATTGTTACCAGAAAGTAAATTATACCTTACAGTGCTATCTACTTGAAAATGACAATTATTCAATACAATGAAAAACATCTATTAATCTAACTCAACATTTTTTGCAATTTTGTCAAAACTCACTTTAATGCATGAAAATCCTAGAGATTTACATGAGGCAAATTCTATCAAGTGAAAACATAATTGCAAGAATTTCATTCATTTAAAAAAATTGTTTGAAGCCTACAAACTACTCACTGCTGATATGTGAAGGAGAAATGAGTTTCTATATTATATAGGGCAATATAAATGGTTTAACAATAAGACTCCCCTTGCTCTCTGAAAAGTGCCAGAAATTACAATAACTAAAAAATGAGAGTAAAGTGAATCAAACTTTAAAGTGATCATTTCAGAGTTTAACTTATAGATAAATTTCTTGTACGGTGAAACTTGTTATTTTTTTACCTTCAGTTAACACTTTGTGGTCTGCTCACGTATTAGTACGTGTTTTTGTCACCAGTATCAGGTGGCCGCTCACGTATTAATACGTGTTCATCTAGTCTCTGGTTTTTCATGCCACGGTGGATTTATTTGAAACTATTAGGAGCTATTTCTTTTATTGTCTAGAAGCTTTACACATTGTTTTGGTGAAAGTGTAAGGTGTTTTATGAGAGATATTACAGCTTTTTTAATATCCAGTAGTTCAGAAGTTGTGTGTGTTTTATTAAATGCTTACACCATTCATGCGGTGGCACAGAAAATGGCTGGCCCCAAGCGCTGGCAAATTTAAAGGGCACCGGCACACAAAGTGTTAAAAAGTGTTATAAAGTTTAGAATAAAAAAGTACTCTTGTCTACATTTTTTCTTTAAATATAAAACTCTTTAAAAGGACTTTCACATTAGCATGTGGAATCTACCTACAAACTAAAGACAACAGAGTCTAAATCAAGAAAATAACAAATGTTAAAACCAAGAAATATTGTAGGCCAGAAATATTAGATATGTTGGAATCTCTAATTTTTCCCACCAATATATGTATCAGCTTCCCAATTAGCAAATATACTCTCTAACTCCTCATGATTACTTTTAAATGTAATTCTTACTCAATTTTGCAGCTTTCAGTTAACTTTTACTTCTTAAACAGGTTTTTAAGAGGAAGAAAAATACAAAAAAAGATTATCATTAGAGTATAGCATTAAATTTATTTTTTAGTTTTCTCACAAAAAGAACTTCAGATATGCCTACAAAGCAGGTATCCTTCACTTAACCTAATGTCTTTTTCCCCCTTCAACTTGATAGCTTTTTTTTTTTTTAATAAATTAGTGTTAAGCAAAATCGTATCAGCTTATGTAATGTATCCACCTTTCAACTTGACTCACAGTCTTCTTGTCAAGCTTGGTAAAAAAGGACCTCTCATGTAGTTGATATTTTTCACTAATCTTTTATCCTTCTCTCTCAGTGTTCCGAAAATGCTACTGTTTCCAGCCAGTGGAAGGCTTTTTACATAGTAGGACAAAAGCATACAAAGCAGACATAGTTGAGAACCATAAGCAGCCCTGCTGGTTCTTCCCCATAGGAGATAATGTGCTATAAATGCAGATTTCGCTTCTCTCACTACAGGATCTCACAAAACCTGCAAATCCCTCCCTGCAAACCCAGAACAAAACTGTATTTTTCCAACTGTCTCATCTATACAATTGTTTGTTTTATGTAGCATTCTTCTAAAGGTGATTCACTGAGCACATGTTATCAGAGACTGAGCAACTACTTCTACTTTTAAATACTGCATGTTCCCATGGCTAATTAAAGCCCAAGGATATACAGACTGTTCACAATAGCTGTGTAATGATATGATAGAATGCTGATAATGAAGAAAATGGGATTGCTGAATTACCATTTTTATAAACTAGAGTCTACTAGCACCTCTATGTTACAAATCAATCAATTAAAAAGAAAACAAGACCTTAATTTTGTAGTACCCTTCTCATTTATAACTCTGAAATATGAATTGGGCTTATTTTACTGAATATCAATAACACTTGTTCTAAGTGGTGCTTTCACTTTTTTTACATTCACTTTAAGAATGTGTCCTGAGAGCTATTATCTCCTAACTCAAAGATGCACATAGAGACATTTACCTGTCAACACTGACTTGATCCTCTAAATTATCTCAGGCTTGTCAACTTTGAATACCCATCTGTCTATAGCCATACCCCCTGAAAGAAGCTGATCTCATCTGAATCCAGATCTATCTTTATTTTTCAGAACATCAGTCTTTTTATGTTGAAAAATACCTACAATATTGAATGGAGATTTTTCCATTTCATCCCAGCAACTTTTCATTGGTTTTCACAGAACTTCTATATTTTTGTTCCTAAAAAAATCCTATTAAAAAGTTCCTAATATACACAATAGGTATTTGCTAGTACTTCAACAACTTATTATCAAACTAACTGTAAAAATCATAGACAGAGGAAATTTTAATTATTCCAGCAGATCTGTAAAATCAAAATGAGCAAAGATTTTGATTTGATCTCCACTGGAAAAATAGTGACTGCAACATTTTACTCAGTTATTCGCCAATGCTGTCTTTGTGTTGAGTTCTAAGGCTTCTGCAATAATGAATGATAAATGACCTAGAGTCAACATTCATTTATAGAAATTAGTAACATTTAAGAAGAAACACATAACACCGAAATATTTTAAAGCAAAAATCAGGGTCTATGGGCAAAATAATGTTTTTCATGTCTTTCATGTAAAACAAGGGTATTAAACTAATAGAATATTGAAATTTAGAGATGACTCTCCAGTGAAAACTTGCACAAGAATAGATCTTATTTTGTTATTTGACAAATTCCTAAAATAATTTATATAGAATACAAACATATATAATTTTTTATTTCCATCTCAAATTATACTTAATCATATATAATAATCCTCTAAATTATCCTCTAAATTATTATCCTCTAAATTATTATAACAGGTAAGTTATCTTGTAAGTGATGTTAGCAAACTATATTATAAGAACAATAAGCTGACAATACACACATGCATGCAACATACATATTGTTTTAGAAGTTCTGTAAAGTATACAAGGGAACTATGATATAGAAAAGTCTAATGCTATCAAAAAGCATCTTATTAAATTAAAATGTAGACCTTGGTTTATAATCAAATTTTGTGACTATTTCCAGAAATAATTTCAACATTAAATTGAATTTTATTTCACAAAATAAATTACCAAAATCTTTGGGGAAAGGAATGCCAAGGAAACTATCCTGAAGAAATATTTATTGTTTTAAATAGCAATCTGCTTTGCACAAAGTAGTGTTGTTTTTTTTTCTTTACCACTATAAATAAAAGAATGTTAAACCAGGGAAAAAACCCACACAGCCACATCAAGCAATCTAAAGATCAAATATTTTGTTCAATGATTTTGTCCAAAACACTATCCATCTTTTCCTACAAAAGAATAAATTTTATTGAAAAGAATATAATTATTAAACTCAGATATGACCCATATAGCCAATAGAATATACTACTGACAAACTGTTGTTGCACTCTTGAGATCAATGAAAAATAAATTATACATAAAAAATCAATAGTTAATTCATGCAGCCATCAGTATTAATATTGGTGTAAAATACTCCATTTTGCATACAACTAAGGCAAAATGCTTAATACTAGAAAAAATAACCTGTATAGTGAATGAGCAGCATTTCATTCCTTAAATTCTAATTAGTGTCTTTCTATATATTCTCTAAATATATTTACGACTCTTAAACTGCATTAAATTCTCCTGTGAAGGTTCATGGTAACCTAATGAAAGGAACCACATACACTTTGCTTTCGTACAATCACAATATATCCATCACAGCTCAGCTGCAGCTGTCATACCAGTTGTTGAGAACAAGTTTTTCAGATCACAAAGAAGAGGAAGAGAAAAATCCCAGAAGCTAGCATGTAATTGAGAGAATGGGCAAGAGAAATCTAATCTTAAACTAGTATTCAATAAGCTTACTTATTGATAAGGAAACCCTCAAAAAAAAAAAAAAACTGTGTTTTATCAAACAATTTAAATGCCCAACAATAGAAACAGATTTTAATATGACCAAGTCAATCTTATACCAAAATTAGATATTTTAAATGTTTTGGATATATACGTTGAAAGAGTAGTATGTTAAAATTGCTGGTAAGTCTCAAAATGAAAAAAAGAAAAAGGAAAAAAAAAGGAAAAATGCCACGGTTTTAACAGAATCTTTAGGGTTTTCTATGTATATAATTATGTCATCTACAAATAGCGATAGATTTGAATAGGACACCTCTGGGTAGTAAATTGTAGGTGAATTTTAGTCTATTTCTTAATACATTCCTAGGCTTTCTGAATGTTTGCAATTATTCTGTATTATTTTGACCTTTAGAAAAAATGTTTGTTTTCCAAAGAAAATATTCTCTTAAATAATTTTACTTTGCTAGTAAAAAAATGAAACAATAATAAGTCTTAAAAACATGATCTATAACACTTGGATCTTACAGCCAAAATCTTTAAACAGGAATAAACGCTCATGTTTCCATTTTTTTCCATGCTATATTTCTATAAGAACAAAAAAAATCAAACCAAACACAAAATTGATCTTTGAATTCTTTTTCTTCCTGATCTAAGAAGGAAATACATGTAGGGCTTAAATTCTATGAAGGAGGAAAAAAAGCCAAAAATAGTTTGTGTGTTTTACAGCATATGCTTGCTTCCAGATGCATACTTCTTAATGTATACTAGTGTATCTTCATATTTTAGGAGGATAGGTTATTATAGGTGTCATTGATGGGAGAGGGAAGAATTGTTTTGGGTTATGTTCTGTGTTTTCATGTTGTTTTAACAGCATGCATTTATATTCCTTTAAAGTCAGATCATCTGTAAAGCAGGTTTCATTTTTAATCTTGGCAATGTTATGTTGCCAGAGACCCATTAACATGTTAAGGCAACTTTCCAAGAAATTAAATAATTCTTTCACATCACTTCATAATTACAGAGCATGAACAATACAGCATGCAGGTGGTTTTGAAAATATGAACAAAGGCAAGATTGCTGTCATTAGAAGCTCTAATACCAATTTGTAAAGCTTCAGTTGAATCCCATTTCAAAGACTGTATCCAAGTAAAGAAACTATTTTTGAAGCTTACAGTGGTATACTTCACATGAGGATCTTAAGTGCTTTAAAGACCAGCATTTTTAATTCCCATTTTGAGGGTAAAGCACACAGTGATTCTGTAATTGGGCTAACATTACCAAATGAATCCAACACAGATGTACAGAACTGCAAATAAGTGTTTTTTTAGTTATTGGCATTCAATGTCCGATGCATACAAAACTTACTTAACATCAACCATAAGAACACCAAATAAACAGCATTCATTTTCATTTTCCCTCCTTCCCCACTATCCTCAAACTTGACATCGCCTCCAGTTTCAGATACAGTAGTCTCTTACTTCTACTTTTCCAGGTATCCCTCATCTACTAAGAAGTCTCATTTGAGCCTTTTCTCCCTCAGCAGCACTACAGATTCTGGATGAGTGTCTCCTAATATTTTCCGGACTTTAGGAGCCCATAAAGTTAATAACAAAACAAAATTATACATAATCAGGTTGACACCAAATTTTTGTTAAAATGTAATTCAAGATATAATTACATTTAAAAAGGAAGGACTTTGCTGCATAATCCTTGTTTTCTGTTTGTCAAAGACCAGTGGAAATGTTTTAAACGCACTGGGAACCACTCCTTTAGACCACATCTTCCCTCCAACCTCTACTCTTGCCCATTCCTTCAGGTCTTTCTCTGGCCTAGAAAAATGCTGGCTTGCACCTATGTCCATCACTGTACCCCAAGAAACATAACAGACACTTGAAGAAAGTACTAGCTAAATCAGGAAGCAAGCCTACTATCTTCACCAGAATAATTTGAAATAATGTATGAAAAAGTATACCCACTTATTTTAATAAAAAAATAGGAAGACTGATATTTCTAACAACAAAAGTCCTTTTTTAAAAAAACACCAACTTGTAATTTGAATAGCAGCAGAGATCTAGGTTGTAAGCCAAGGCACCAATTTCTGTCCTACTTTGGTATCATTTGAGTCAGTTATGAGTCTGACCTAGCCCTGTAACAATTCTTTATAAATGAAAAGGGCTAGGGCCTCCCCGGTGGCACAGCGGTTAAGCGCTGTGCTGTGGAGCTGTCGGCAGCGGCGACGTGAGTTCGACGCCGGGCCGGGGAGAATCCCACATGGCGCAGCAGACCTCTCCTGCTTTGCCCGCTGCTCCCCTCAGCAGTGTATTTCTGATCTGCCTGTTCTGCTACCCGCTCTGTCTCTGGTGAACCCTCTCGCCGCCCCACGCCTCTGGCCTGTACCCCAGCTTGTATGTACAAATAAAAAATAAATCTTAAAAAAAAAAAAGAATTTATAAAAAAAAAAAAAATGAAAAGGGCTAAATGAGATGATCTCTTAAAAGTAACTTATACCTCTAAGAACATAGAAATCATGTTCTACAGAGAATAATGCAATCAAATATGAACACAGTATTAATGTATTCCAATACTTCTAGTGATTTGTTAGTTTTAATTTATTTAATTATTTACAAGAACGTTGTGATATGCTCCCAATGAAGGACACATAAAATAAAGCTGTTCCAATAATGATCTGTTGTTTGAAAATATAATACTTCTTCCAAGTTTACTCACATCACCTTTCACATTCACATGTTCAACATCAATAGACAAGACAAAGGATGAGCTGAAGATGGAGTGGGCATACCATAGTTTTGAGCAAGCAAATTCTAAATAGCTGTTAAGCTACTGCGATCTAATATCAGCATCAAAACAGCATTTCTCTGGTGTATTTAGTAGAAATCAAAACCTCAAATAAAAAATGTTTGTGAAGAAACCACAATTATCTTACTTCCAGTACTATGCTCTTTCTTACCTTTTAGTAATTGTTTTATTTTTGCATTCCTTCAATTATCACATAAGCTCTCGTAGGCAAAAATCAGGGTATCCCTTGTTTCTCTGAGCAAAGATTAGTTCTCAGTGTTTACTGAATGCAACTGAACTGCACTGAACTGAATTCTAGGCCCTCATGGTCTCCAGTTATCTCTTACCAGAACTTAAATAAACAAACCTGATTCCCCATGTTTGTTCACAAACACTGCCTCAAGTCATATATCCCAATATTTATCTTGTCAAAAAACATGGCCAAGCTGATTTAATTTTTCAATTTCCCTACTTTTCCAGGAACTGTTTAAAACAACTTCTGAACATCAATTATACTATCAAGCTTCCTGCTTCTTTCCTCACCAAGTTTTCCTCATTACTTACTTCAAATGTCTTTGTGGACTATGAGAAACAGACTTCCATTGTATTATCCTAGGATTCACCTTCCTTCTAATCCCTGCCCCACTTACCTACCCACCCAAACACAGACATTCTCATTCTCATTCTCTCTGCCCCCTCCCTCCCTCTCTACCCTCTCTCTCTCTCTCCGCCCCCCCCCCTTTCTGCTATCCCCTTTTGTAAGCATGCAAAGGGGAAAAAAACCTGGCCCTGTCAGATATTCTCAAACACTCTCGGGAAAAGAAATTGTCACTTCCTTCCTGTCTATTAGCTTATCTTCTCTTTCAACTATACCAGTTTTGCTTATGTAGCAAAAAAGGCAGTAAAAAAAACAAAAAGATGAAGTTGTATCTTCAACCACCAATTCCATACAGTGTTAGCCTAGGCAACCTCTGTGTACCTGACAAGACTAATTTTAGACTACATTTAAGAGATTATAATCTATTTGAGGAAGTACATCTTTATATTGGTGTTAGAGCTTGAATTCAGGGTAGCTGTGGTTTGGGCTGCTACATTATAGCACATTATAAGTAAGGGACTTAATTTTGGTTCTGAGTATAAATTCATTTAATGCATTTAATAAGCACAAACTGGGCAGTGTAATGCTAGATGAGTATGTAGGCAAAGAAAAAGACATTATCTCTATCCATGTAACAAACGGAACATGGGGGTAAAAAATAAAGATGCATCAAAAATTGTATTAATAAAGGCATTCATATGACAAGAGGATATAATACAAAAATTGAAGGAGTATAACTGGCTCTGGGGGTGGCGTGGATGGAAATTTACAAAGAGATATTTTAACTCAGTCTTGTTGAACATACAGGCACTTGTCATTTAGAGAAAAAGGGTGAAAGACATTCCAGACAAGGTGCAGTTAGGGAATTGTATCAAAATTATATTGAGTAAGGTGCAGGAGATGAGAGCGGGTTCTGTAATGGAAGTCAGATTACAGTGGACCTTGTTCAGTGGGCTAAGAAGTGAGGCGCCACCTGAGATATTTAAGCAGAGTAGTGACAGTATTAAATGAACAGATGTCAGACAACTGTTGGTAGATGGTGACTTGTAAAATCTGTCATCTTTCATCACAATTTCTCCCTAACTTCAATGAAGACTTTCTTTAAAAAAAAAAAGAAGTATCCTTTGCTTGGGGCTTGGCAAAGGACTGAGAACAAAACAGTTTCACCCTGGACAATATCCGATCTCACACGGTATCCTTCCCTCAGACTGTAGAGAATGAGAAAACGGAGACAAGGAAAGGAGGAAGAAAAACAGTATTCATTGTGTTGGGTACACACAGAGTGTACTAGGTACTTCACATGTATTATTGTCAGATTTACAATGCAAAATGCAATCTTTAATTTATAATTAAAAAGATCTTATCTTCTGAGGTAGGTAAGATCATTCCCATTTTAGAATGGAAAAGATAGAAGCCAATCAAGTTGCCAGTAATTACAGAGTAAAATACTGAGGTGGAAATATAGGATCTAAACCCAGATTTGACTAACTCCAAAAATATTCATGTATGTATGCCACCTAAATTTATTATTACAATACTCCTTGTATAGTAAGCTACTATTAACATCATGCTAAAGAAAGGAATAAATTAAAATTCTGAAAGGTAGTCATAAGTATAACAAATAGGTGGAAAATGTGCAAGAGAAAAGCAAGGCAGATATCCTAGCAGGGATTAAACTACTCAAAGGTGAACTACTAAAATACAAATCCAAACTATCAAGACCCTTTTTAATTCTTCCATTAGCCTTAGCACTGCATTAACGAGCACTGTTTTATCAATTATGATGTGATTTTTGTGTTTATATTATAGTGAAAATTATGTAGACAAAATGGGAGTTGTGAAAATGAGTAAAAGATATTTTTTACACTACCTCCAAGAAATAAACCAAAAAGAACATGAGAAATACAGTAATTCTTTAACTAATCAGAGATACAGACAAGTATAATGGCAAGTCATTTTTATAAAACATTGATTTACAGGTTTTGTAACTACTTTGTCCTGAACACACTGTGATTTTTTTAATCATTAAAAAAGGTTAAAGGACTTCAAACTGGATACATTCTAGGAAAACGTCTAGATTATAAAATAAACATATCAGGCTTCTATTATGTACTTTTCTGCTTTCCTTAAAATAGAATCCTTGATAACAATGATATGAAAAATTACAAATTAGATTTTTACATTTGATACTAAGCAAATAAGAGAACATCTGTTTTTTATAGATATATACCAGGAAGCACAGACATTAAGATGAATGTTCTCCTTTAAAGGAAGAACTAGTGATAATGAGTGACATGAATCTCACCAATTTCACTGTCTCTAATATTGGCAATAAAGTAAACCCCAGAATTCACACTGATGTTCACCAAATGATGTTGATACAGAAGTAGAGACTGATGCAACCATACCACTTATCCTTGGTAAAAGTGAAAACTAAGCCACCCTCTCTCTTTCTACATACACAATATCATTTTTTTTTTTTTACTAACTTGAAACATGTTCAATACTTAATAACCATTAAAATAAATTTCCTATTTTATTCTGAGAGACATTAAGGATTTTGGAAGAAATCTGTATCATTTTCAACTGATGAAAAAGAATAAAATCTATTTGAGGAGATGAACACGCTCTCTTACTCTATGTTACCAACTCTCAAAGTTAGTAAAATAAATGAAGGAAAACAAAACAACAGGCTTTCTGTTTTAACCTTGAAAAACTGATAAGGAATGAAATGAAAATAAAAATGATCTGCACCTAATGTTTAAATAAAACAACAGCAATATTATGAGTAATATTCAGATAACAGAGTAAAAACTGAGGAGACAGGAATTCTTTGTTTTATTCAGATAACTTAAAAGAATGAAAAAGGGCTAATGGAGAAGCAGTTACTGTTATTGCAGTTCAAAAATTCAACAGTGTCTCCAAAATTCCAAAAAGACTAATTTATTGCTTGTGCAGCTGAAAAACAGAACACTGCCATCTCCCATGTTCAAAATACTAAATGTTCAAACAATGAAGCTAAAAAGATCATATTAGCTGTGAGAACTAAATGCATCTTAACAATTCATTTACACTTTTCATGTGCCAGTACATGAGACTGAAATCCCAGACGATGACTGTCTGAAAATACTTCTGAGAAAATCTATTAGGAAAGATTTCTAAGACTAGAATAATTATCCTCACATGATGTTGGTTAAACAAAATAAGAAAGTTGGTAACATTAATATAGTTGCTGTAGACGTAATACCTAGTTAAATCAAACTTGGCACAATATCATTAAATGGTGTTGTCAATAATGCTGACATGTTATTCTCCAAGTTCCACAGAAAATACAGGTTCTTGAGACCTTCAGTAAGATCCATCTTTCTATTTGCTCCCTTGTTTTCTCTTTTAAGTGTTGGTCAATTCTGATACACGTAAGTATTAGTCATAAAAATGAACATGCCATCACCAGATACTTTCTTCAGGAATATGAATATCTAAACTTCCAAAACAAAAGTTTTTAAAGGTAACTTGGTAATGAGCTTTCAAAAACTTTTATCTGTTTATAACTATGGTAACTGTCTAAGCTCTATGGCAGTCTAATGATAATATTTCTCTTATGGGCCCCAGAATATAAAATGATCTAGCATTTGTATAAAAACATTTCAAAAATTAGAAAGAAAAAAGTAACTCCCAACTAATAAATAACTCTGATTCTTTCAAAATTGCTTTTGGAGAATGCTGTAAAGGGATCTTTGTGGTATGAAATAGTTCTGTGTCTTGATTGTGGTGATAACTGCATGAATCGACACAGAACTATACACTCACATTGTACTCATGTTGATTCCACATTTTGCTATTATACTAATTACATAAAATGCAACCAATAGTGGAGAGTGAGTAAAGAGAACACAGGACCTCCTGTACAGCCTTTTCATATTCCTGTATGTCTATAACTTCAAAATAAAAACTAAAAATGAGGGGAAAGCATCTCACATAAATCTTAACATCTTAGTGCCAAAAGTATAAGAGGGAAGTAGGAAGGGGGAAGGGGAACATTATTAATGTGGGTAAAAACTAAGAAAGCAAGTACAGCAAAGCGGATGAAAAATTATAATAATCTGAGTGTTTGATTGATATATAATAAGCTTATTGGTACTAAAAATAATGTGGCTATCACAACCAAACTACCTATCTGTATGCCAATCTATTCCTTATCCTGAGGTCTGAAAATACGTATTTCAGAGACCTACAACAATCAAGAAATTATTTGGAAGTCTTCAATTATTTTAAAAATTATTTACTTTATATTGGATGTCTCATTCCTCTATGTTTTTTAATATTTACCAGTTAAATTCCTTAATTTTCTCAAAAAAATGTTTTTAGTTAAACTGATAGTTCAAGAAGATAGTCATGTTTACCTGTGGCTTGCAGCCCTTCTACACCGCTTGCAGTGGCCCACTTGGAGAATCATTTCTTTCTCTCCAGTTCCAAGATGGCAACTTTTACGTCATTTAGGCAGGCCTATTCTGAGGTAGCCCTTAGATTCTTGGTGACTAGGATACCTTGGGGAAAATTCTTAAAAGTGGAATAACTATAGTACTCTATAATCTCAACTATGCCTTACCAGAAAAAGACTTAATTTCAGAACCTTATATTTCCTCTAAACAGAGTCTCCCTGGGATATTTTACTCACATACTATCTCTTCTCAACAAGAAGCAGTGAAGTCTTGAAGCATTTTTTATAAACACACACATATGAAAGTAGGTTTCCTGCATAATGAGCAGTCATTTTCCTTTAAGATACCTGATTCTTAAAGTTTTCTGGGAATTTAACAAAATTAAATTTAGGCAAAGAATCCAAAACTCTAAGGTCTCAAGTTATTCGCAGTCTGATTTACAACATTGAGAAGGTTGGATAAAGGATGCCTTTATCACCTAAATACTTAAAAATTTCAAGCTGACTTCTATGGCCAGCATTTCAAAAAAGTATTAAAGTGCACCAGAATGTGTTTATGTTGGTTTGAACATACAATGAGAGTTCGAAGCCTAGCAGGAATGCATTTTAGGGTTGGTTCGAAACACCTGAAAGGCCCCTCTGGAAACTAACTAGAATGTAAGTTTGTCTTAGAAGTAGGAAATGCCCCAAGAATTTGTCAAATTACTGAGTAGTGTGTTAAACTAAAAATGAAGGGGGAGGAAAAAAATCACTACTATTTACAGAAAGAATATGATTTGTTTTAAAGTATTTCTGCTTTGTGTTTTTTCTCCTACCTTTTAAGTATAAAAAAGATAAGAAGACGCAAAGTACATTTAGAATACGTTATTTGAGGCTATTTTGTCACCAATGGTAACTGGATGAAGAAGTTTATGAATAATCTTACATTTCAAGTTTGTAAAAAAAGCAAGAAGTCTCCTGTAATATAAAAAATATTCTTTCATGGTATTGTATGCAATGGAAATAGCTAAAAAATATAGAAATTTCATTGCATTCTTTTAAAGGACTCTTGGCTTCTTGAAAGTTCTTCATGACTAAATATCCTTAAAAATGTATCTTTAGGGGCCTCCCTGGTGGCGCAAGGGGTTAAGTCTCAGCACTATGAAACTATTTGCAGCCACTGCAGCACAAGTTTGATCCCCAGCCAGGGAGCTAACCCATATGGAACAGCAGACCTCTCCTGTCTCACCCACTGCTCCCCGCAGCAGTTTTTCAGTCAGTCCGCCTGTTCTGCAACCAACTCTGCCTGAGGTGAATCCTCTCACCTCCCCACACCTCTGACCTACACCCCAGCTTGTATGCATAATAAAATCTTTAATATACATATATATATATACATATATATATGTAACATTCTAATCAAATCATACTGTGGCAACTAATACAGAGATTATAAATACCCATTATGATTAAAATCAAATTTTAAAAAATTATATTTCTAAACAAGTTAAGGAAAAATCATGCTGACCTAAAAATACTAGGTTTCAATGCAAGATAAATGCCATTGTTATCAAAACAACTCAGATCAAAATGTCAAAACAAATTACAATTTTGTCTGACATCAATATCCCATCCAACAGTACAAAACAGACAACCCATACTGTTTGCTTCAAACTGGCAAATATATTGAGCAATGAATAAAATTTTGTTAAGAAAAATATGAGAAACACTACCAGAGAAACACTACCAGATTAGTGGTCAAAGGAATTCATTAAGCTCACTTCCCATATATGTTTTGAGAACAAAACATACTCCCTCACACAAAAACCAAAACACACAAACATAAGGACAGATATTCAATTCCCTATAAACTAAATATAAGTCAGAAAAAAAATCACATCAATTTTATAGGTATATCATATGGCATGATGATAGTTATGTATATACATACCCATATATGTGTATGTGACGAGAGAAAAAGGAGTTGTTTAAATTTTGCCTTAACAAATTGAGTTATTACATGTTGTTATCACATCTATTTATTTGACTATACCATGTTAAAAATTATAGTTTTGAATTGTAGAAAGACTTAAGGTGGTCTTAAGCTACCTCCTTGTTCTTAAAATTAAAAAAAAAAGAAGAAGAAGGTGGCCAAAGAGCCAGAGAAGACATGGACACAAAAGTTAGCTGTGAACAAAACTGGGACTAAACTTCTGGACCCTAGTCCTTTGTACTTGGCACTCATGTAATATACTCAAAAGACAGACCTGTGAACTCCTGAAAACTGGTAAATATTGTCAAAAGAAATGATAAGGGTCCCAGTGGCCTACTTTGAAATATCCCTAAGGTTTAATGAAAAAATGATAATGTACTAGAATTTTCTATCCAGGCATATTTGGATTTCATACACTATTAAACTGTAATGTACATTCAGGATTAGTCACATCTTAAAGTTTTTACATCTATAAACACAATATTTAAGACTTTATTTAAGAGTGAATCATTGATTTATGAATTGATTTTCATTCTTATTGAACAAAATTCATCACAGATATTTTTTCTATGTCCCTAAAGAGACATAGCAAACATTCTAATTAAAAATACAGATGCTAAACAAGACAGCCAGGCTCCGTGACTTATACTGTGTAACACTGAGCAAGTTACCCACTTTATGCCACGATTTCATTTGCAGAAATAATAGAGCCTACCAGATAGGGTTTGGGTGCCGATTAAATGAGTTAGTACATATAAAAAAATTCAAAAATGCTGGCTCTGAGCAAATGCTCAAAAAATAACATTTATTGTTATTTTATAGTCAGCTAGTAAAACATTGTTAATAAATTAACTAATATATTGGAGCTAAAGGAATCTCAGAGGACATGCAGAATAGGAATTGGCAAGCATTCTGGAAAAGGTCAAACAATAAATATTTTAGAGTCCTCTAGCCACACCATCTCTGTCTCAACTAGTCAACTCTATTGTTTGTGACAAATGTAGAAAAAGACAGTAAACTGATAAATGTAGTTTTGTTGCACTATAACTATACTTACAAAAACAGGTGCCAAGCTGGATTTGGCCGGAGGGCCTCAGATTACAGCCCTCTGCCATTTAATAACAATCATACTCTATAGAGAAAGTAAATTCAGTAATAGAAAGCTACCCAAAAAGTCATTGCTAGGTGAACTAGAACCAATAACTCTACAATTCAGTTCAGTGTTCTACTTCTCCATATAGAAGAGGCTTCCTGAAGTTTTCCTATCTTGATGTATAAAAGAAACAATCTCTCCCTTTTCTATTTTCTAACAATACACAAGATCAGCAGAAAAGTGATAGATTGTGAAGGGTGATGCAGAAAATTGATAAATTATGAAGGGTGATGAGTACACTGAGGCTCATTTTACTATTCTATTTCTGTTTGTCAGATAATTTCCATAATAAAAAAGTTGAAAAAAACCTCTCAAAGCACTTCAGTACTTTTCATAAGGCATTTATCAATTCTGTCAGAATATGTGTGTGCACTCATTTCTTCTTTTCTCTATTACAAATTGTAAATTGAGGGCAAATATGAGGTCATTTGCATCCTGGTATCACTACTCCCACGAAGGCCTTACATACAACTCTGTTTTATGATTAGGATCCAATGAAAAAAGGTCTTTAAGTAACTGAATGAAAATCATCTCAAATAAGGTACTATTTCCTATTTCAACAATTCTCTCCATCTTTTCAAACTTCAATATCTATACACAATGTTATCAAAATGAGTAAGTACCCCACACATATTTTATTGCCAATTATATTGCTACTGTATCATCATCAAAGTCCAACCTGATACCTATTGCCAGCTAACATCTCTTTCCAGGTCTAACAGCATCTCGATAAGCAGATGCACCACCACAGTAACACAGTTTTCAATCAGATCATACCTGACTAAAAAGTAAAGTATGTTTCTGACATGATGGTAATATTCTAAGAACTTTACAGTAGTTAGTACAAGAGGGATGATTCATTGTTTTTACCCTCCATATCATATAGTCTTTCTCAGCTTTCACAGTACCATTTGATCTTGCTTACTTTATTTCTTCCTTTGCCTCTAGCTAAATTTAATTTTATAATCTCAACTATCTTTCCAAGTCTTGTCCCAAGTAGAAATTTCCTCTCTTCTTTCCTCAACAAAACACAAAGTACCAAATTTGCTTCAAGAAATTCTCAGAATTTCAAAGTATTCTTTCATGGAATGTATCTCTAACCTAATGGGGAAAAAAGATAACATCTCATACAAATTCTCGTATACCACAACTGTCGGCCCCTCACCTCAAAGAGAAAAGTGATCCAAAGAGAACATCCTGACAGACCCCCCCACCTCAATGTACATAGAACCTTTCCTCACTCTTACTACATTTAAATGAATACCCACCAGATTCTCTCTCTTATTGTTCCCTCTCTATATACTTAACACTGTTCTACTCTTTACTGCATCATCAATTTTCCATTTCTACTGGCTCTTTCACATTACTATAACAGCATACCATGGTTTTGCACATCATTAAAACTCTCTTGATATCAGAGTCCTCCAACTAAACCTCCATTCTCTCCCTTCCATTTCAATTTTCAAGGATGTATACCACCATCATCTTCAGTTTCTCTTCTTCTACTGTCAAACAGATTACAAACAAGTTTTCACCTCTAAACACTCGATGGAAATTTCTATCAACCAAGGTCATTATTTCCTTTACTAAACAAATTCTCTATCCTCATCTTTAAAACAGTCAACTAGTTCCCTACTTCCCTCAGTGTCAGGATTCCACTCTACTCTACAGCTCTTCCTCTTTTTAAAAAAAGATTTATTTTATTTATTTATGTATACAAGAGCTGGGGTGTAGGTCAAAGGTGCAGGGGTGGGGAGGTAAGAGGATTCACCAGAGACAGAATGGAGAGCATAACAGGTAGATCGACTGAAATATACCACTGAGGGAGAGACAGGAGAGGTCTGTTGTGCTAGGTGGGTTAGCTCCCTAGCCAAGGATTGAACTGGTGCTGCAGTAGCTGATGATAGCTTCATAGTATTGAGACTTAACCCCTTGTGCCACCAGGGAGGCCCCCTCCAGCTCTTCCTCTTACCAGGTATACAGCTCTCTTCTTCAGAATCTTTTACTGACTACTCCTTACCTCACATTGTTGGAGTGTGCCCAAGGTTTATTTAGTCTTTGATTCTTTTCAGCTTTCTAATCCCTCATATTTTTGATGAATTTACCCAATCCCTTTGCTTTTAAGATCAGATTTATGCTAAGTTTCCGAAATGAATAGCATTCGCCTGGCCTTCCATCAAAATGCCTGGTTAATGTTTACATTAAAACACATCTAATTCCTTTTTTAAAAAAAGATTTATTTATGCATAAAAGAACAGGGGAGTAGGTGTGAGGTGGGGAGAAGATTCTCCAGAGACAGAGTGGGAAGAACAGGTGAAATCGACTGAAGTACACTGCTGAGGGGAGCAGTGGGTGAAACAGGAGAGATCTGCTGTGCCATGTGAGAATCTCCCTGGCCAGGGTTCAAACTTGTGCTGCAGGGGCTACAGATAGCTTCATAGGCTGAGACTTAACCCGTTGAGCCATCAGGGAGGCCCCACATCTAATTCTTAATAAATTCAAATCCAACTTCTTAATCCTCACTACCACATCATTCTCCTCCTATCTTCCACATCTCAGTAGATGGAGTCTGTCTTTACAATCTTTACAATTGTTTTGGCAACTAAATTCTCCTTAATTTTTTTTTTTTTTTTTTTTTGCTTTCAGACTCTATATCCCATCTATTAGCAGATTCTAAAATTGATTGTACTACATGAAGACATGAAGATGGACTGTGCCTTCAAAATATATCTAGAATATGAACTTTTTCCCACCTCCACTGTCATCTGGTACATAGATTATTAACCCTTTGTACTCGAGGCTTTTTTCACGTGGCCTACCAGCCACTTGAGATGATTTCAGCTATGTTAGGGAAGTGTTTTACAGGTACTTTGAAATCGTGTTATACTCAAACATATACAAATAATAAAATTTCACCAATTTATTTATTTTTACATTGAATACAACAAAATCTGTTAAATATTACACTCTGTAATTAGTTTTTGTGTGATATTTAGTAAAACAATCCCCAAGATGCAGCCTCGGTTTGTCAGGACACATATCACAATGCTAAACTGAGATGAACTAATCTAAGCTAAGAATTGGCTAAGGATGCAGGCCGAGCCTGGTCCATGAAAGTAACTGTGGTAAGGATATCTTATCACATATCAGAAATAAACATACTGACTTCCAAACCACTGGGGCGCCCCAGCTGCGCCACTTGAGTGGACGCATTAAACCTCCCGAGGCCACAGCATCGCCGCTCTAGTGGACGCATTAAACTGCCAAGTGCCGGAGCGGCACCACTCAAGTGCAAAGGGTTAAAATAGCCTCACTGGTACCCCTACTGCTACCCTTGCCTTTCTCCAGTCTATTCTCAACACAGCAGCCAGAACAACAGTGTTAAACAATTCTGTTAGCCAGTTCTGATCACAATGGTCCAAAAGCTTCCCATACGTCTTCAAGTAAACACTAGTCCTTAAAATGACTTACTATTTAGTACCACCTAGCATCTGCCATGTTTAAAACCACATATCCTTCCTTCATTCCACCTACACTGGCTTTTTTTTTTTTTTTTGGCTGATTTTTAACACACAGCATGCACTATGCACCTGGAGAGCTCTTATCCCAAATATCATATGGCTCACTCTCTCACCTGATTGAAGCAGTCTGAAATGTCACCTTCTCGGGCCTTTCCAGTACTATTTTAAATTACTAAAGACTCATACATATACACAAACCCTTTCTTATTTTGTTTCTCCACAGCACTTATTATAGTATGAAATTTTTTACCATTATATATCCTATTTATCATTATACTTACACATATTATATTAGCTACATATTTTATATTGCCTATTTATTAGATGTTATATACACTACTTACATATGTGACATATAGTATATACATTCTACTTTACCAGAACGTGTAGTAAGGAGGTAGTGCTTTATTTACTCCAGTGGAAAAAAAAATGCTTGGCAGGTAGTAAGCTCTCAATAGTTGCAGACTAAATTAATACAAATTATTGAGCTCTCTTCCTAGAGCTGCTTATGCTTCAAGTAAAAATTAATAAAGAAATTAAGTAAATAAGCTATCACTTTATTCTTATTTCCCCTATAATAAAATCTATATTATACTCTTTGTATGGCACCAGGAATACATTATATAACCCTCCTGGAGAGACCATACTTTTATAGTTCCCAGAATATTTGAGAGCAGAGATTACTGCTGATAGCAAAAGCAGAAAAATCTCTTAATAGTTTGATGTGAAAGTATTCTTGAAAGTATTCCTCTTCCTGTTAAGAAAAAAAAGAACTGGAGAAAATTCTACTCAAACATCAAAGGCCAGTTTAAAACCCATTGTCCAGTGGCACAGAGCAGTTTGTGCCGCTATCCCAGCGCTCAACGAGGTCCCATGTGGATATGGAGTCTCTGGAGGACAGAGGCTGAGTCTCTCTTCTCCCTTAACCTGTCTCCAGTTATTTATGTTGGCATTCAAAGACCTATTTGCTGGACTGAACTGAATGCATTGACCACAGGAAACTATGAAATAACCGCTTATGTGTATCAAGATGCAGTCTATCAAGAGATCTGTTTTAAGGTTAGTTTTAAATAAACCTGTGTCCTCTGCTCAGCATGGCTAATTGAAGCAGAACATGCATCCTGTAACGCAGTCGCATGTACAGATCCAGGGACCATTCGTCCACTGCTCAGGATGCACAAACCATAGTAAGCAAACACCAATGGCTGAGGATGATAGAAAAGTAAAGGTTAACGTGTGTGTGCTTATTGCTCCAACGGCAAGGGACAAAAGAATAAAAGATACCAAAGATGAGCTACCCCATAAAGAGGGAAAATCTAAAGGAAGGAAAAAAAAAAAGTCAATAAAGCATGTGGGGAAAGATGGATTGGAGCTAAGGATGGAGAGTTCTGCAGAAGAAGACTTCAGGGCAAAGGCGGTGGTAAACCAGAACACTGGGGTAGAAATCAGCAAGGGCGCTAATCTCAGGCTACTCAACAGTTTCTTAAACTTCCTGAGAAAGTTCTGCGGGGCGTCCTCGCAGCCGCGCTCCAACGCCTGGGCGAGTCAGCCCGAACCCCGACCCGTTGCCGCGGCTTTCCCCGCGTTCCGCTAGGTGCCCGGGCGGGTGGCGGGCGGGGAGCGCGCGCGAGCGTGTCAGAAGCCGCACTCGGGAGCCGCGGGGCTGCGCCCTCAGACCTGGGGCTTCGGGAAGCGGCCGGGCCCTCGGATAGGGATAGGGGCGCCTCTGGCCAGCGCGCGTCCTGGGGTGCTGGAGCCGAGTGCCCGGAGGACCGCCCCTCGAGGTGGCTCCCGCCCCGCCGCCCCCGTACTTGACGCCTCACCGGCGCCCCGGGACCGCGCTGGGGTGCGGTCAGTGCCGCGTCCGCGCCCGTCTGGGCGGGAGGGCGGACCCGACGGCTCGGTCGAGGCCGCGCCGCCTCAGAGCGCCAAACTGCTTTCGGCAAAACTTTCGAAAACCGAAGGACTCGGATTACCTGAGCGGCGCGGGCGCGGGCTCGTCTGCGGTACGGCTGCCGGGCGCGGGCCGGTTTTCAGCAGCCGTAAAGCGGGAGGGGCGCGCGCGAGCCCTCGCCCCCGAGCGGCGGCCCCGGCGCCTCGGCTCCCGCGTCAGCCGCTTGGCAGAGAGCGGGCTGGGCTGAGTCATAATAAAAGACACGTTTGCCGGGAAAAGTGGGAAACGGGGCCTGGAGGAGCCCTGTTACATGACGAGAGCCTCGGACATGGGAAGGATTTTTTTTTTTTTGAGTGGGCAAAACTGAAAAATGTGCCCCATAGTGGACTGAAAGGAGCGTCCTTTTAAAATTCGCATATATTTTCCAAATATTCTTTGTATCTAATAAAAGTCTTTAAAGAGCCAGATGTCTGGGGATCATGCTCAGCCCTTCCAGCTGCAGGACTTTATGCAAGTGCCTTGAATTCTGGCCTTTGTGTCTCATCTGTCCAAAGAAAGAGAGCTACCTCTCAAGAGAGAATGCTGGGAGGGAACCTGCACTTTGCTTTCCCTATTATTATGATTTTAAAATAAAAGGATAAGTGAGCCTCAATGAACAACATTAAATGGAGGAAGACAAAAATAAAGCAAGGATTCCACACCCCCCCAAAGATAATTTATACAAGTGTTCCAATGGAGGAAAGGAAATTGGGGCCTCAAAGGAACAACTGAGGCAAAAAGATGTAGCTGAGATGGAACAAAAAGGAGAAACAAAACGGTTCAGTAGCCAAAAAGCTGAAGCATCATGGGGGTAGGGAGAGGAGTATGTTTATTCTGTATTTCGAAAATCATGACAAACTCCCTCTGCTGAAGGAGATTAAAAAAGAAAAAAACAACAACAGATAAACAACTGTCTAAAAATGAACCCCAAATGAGGAATCTTCGCTCCAATGAATGAGATTTGGCAGTTCTGCAAAATGAGGAAATTCTTCCCTGTACTGCATTTTAGGAGGTTGAGTCATCAAACCCATAGCAAAAATTAGTGGGTTGGATTCCTGAAAGGCATGCCAGATGGATGCATTCTGCTTAGTTTAATAACTATATGATGTTCCCTCTGTACTGTCAATTTTAAAAGAAAGGAATCTGAATAAGGATTTGAGAAGCGAAGTTGAAATAAAAGCCAAACTAATTACTTATTATATGAATATCCACCCACAATGAGCATACAGTTAGAGTCCAAAACATGTAGCTATTTCTCCCAATTTGTTCTCCTTCCCCTTTTCTTTTAATGTATTTTTTATCTGCTTTTATTATATTATTTTTTATAAAATAGAACTGCCTAAGGGAAAGGTGGCTTTGATTAATACTAAAGAATGAAAGGAATTTAGTTAGGCATCTCTACACTGGGTCATTTTTTTAAAGAGAGGTTTTTCAGTTCAAGTTTTAATGAGAGCAAGGGTAAATTGGCAGATGTGAACTCAGAAGTTGTTTTAAACAAACAAGAAAACAACAGTAAAAATGTGATAAAAAAGAATGAAATAGAAATCAGTAACAGTTCTATTCCCTAATTACTGTAAGCACCAAAAATTAGAGGAAAGTTTTTTCTTTCAGATAAAGAAAGGAATGCCTTGCTCTACTATTCAGCCTTTCAAATAGAAATAAGAGAAAGAAACAAGAGTGGGGGGAAAATAAAATCTCTATCGATTCTTATAATGATTTGCATTTCCCTAGGCAGTCTGCAGGGTAAAAGACTCGAGGTGCCTCTTTAGTTAGAAACACAAACAAAATTTTTGAAGGGATTAATTTTTGCAGATATGGGAAAAACCCTAAACTGGCTAAGAATCCTACTCTCTTTGTTTCTGTTTTGCTAAGCCTTAAGACTGGGGCAAACAGATTATCATTAAACCTTTATTAATGTGAAACAAAGAGATCAAATCTTAAATGGTGTGAAACCCTTAAACGAAAAGGAGCAAAAAAAAGGGGAAAACCAAAATCCAGAAAAAGAGATTAGGAAGCTCTTCTAAGGGGAACCTTTGAACTCTTCACTGTAAGATGAATGCTTGTCACTTTAGACAAATAGGCTAATACAAACTAAAGCTGGGAACCAAGAAAATTTGGTCAGATCATCTAAAAAAAGGTATTTGTTTCCTGAAATGTTTTGGCCTGAGAAGATAATTCTATTCATTTTAGATGGAAACAAAAACTCACAACTTGATTTTATGTGTTCATTAACCCCTCAGTTACCTGCTTCTAGGAGATAGCATTTTTTTTTAAGTTGGATTAAAAACAGTCTTAATTATTAAAAACCATAACTCATTGTCTTTGGAGCATTTATCCTAAGGTGGATTTTGATGAATGTTTGTTTTTAAAATTTAAGTCCATTATTAGTTAATGTTAATATTTTAAAGCATAGAGTGACCCCCATGTTTTGTTTTATAACAGTTATAATTAAATTATAACAATTTGATGACATTAAAAACCTGGTTTATACAACTAAATATAATCTCAGTGTGCTAAAATCATTTTACCTAAGATTTCGTACAAGATTAATTGGAAAAGGTGGTGGGTAACTTATGGGGAACACACAATAATGTAAAAGATACGAATAACAAAAATAAATATCTATTATATTTTTAAAAAAAGATTAAGTGGAAAAGAATTGTTTGTCTGGATGGCAAAAGACTACATTGTTTTTTCTCACTTAAAACTTAAGTGTAGTGAGGATACCATGCTTTTTCTAACCACCGTTAATGTTACCTGTTGCTAAATCACTACTCAACAGAAGCAATAGTCAAACAGCCTCAGCAAATTTATAGCTTTGAAAACTAATTTCGGGAATGCTACCGAAAACTGTATCAAACTTGAAACAAGACCTTCTAATCATATTTGAGCTTTCACTTAGAACTTTGTGTTCCAAGATTGTTAGCTAATTCAGCTTAATAAGAGAAAGCAATCTTGGGCCTCCCCAGTGGCACAGAGGTTGAGCACTGCGCTGTGGAGCTGTCAGCAGCACGCAATGCGAGTTGGACTCCCAGCCGGGGAGAATCCCACATGGTGGGGCAGACCTCTCCTGGCTTGCCCGCTGCTCCCCTCAGCAGTGTATTTCTGATCTGCCTGTTCTGCTCCCCACTCTGTCTCTGGTGAACCCTCTCGCTGCCCCCACGCCTCTGGCCTGTACCACAGCTTGTATGTATAAATAAATAAATCTTTTTAAAAAAAAAAAAAGAGAAAGCAATCTTAATGATATAAATCCTCATTCTCTGTCAACAGCAAGTATGTACTTAGGGAATCTGATGTACATATTTTAAAAGCTGTCTCCATAAAACTATTCAAATTACAGAACTGTAATCTTTTTAGACATTTGAGGTAAGTTTAAGAATAATGACATTATTATTACAATGTCAAAACTAGAAATTTTCAGGTAATTAAAATTAAATTGGGAAAAAAGCTGTAGGAAATAGTCATTCTCAGATATTTCTGATTGAAATATAAATTGTCACAACCCACTATGGAAAACAATTTGGTAACAATAAAAAAAATCATAAACACCAAGAATATATTCCTCTGGAACCAGCAACTTATTTTAGGATATAACTTTATAAAAATAATACATGTACATTATTCATTATAGTAACAAAGCTTTGGAAATAACCTTGATGTTCATCTTCAGGAAAGCAGTTAAACCAATTATAATACATTCATACAATAAAATGCATATGCAGCTGTGGAGGCGAAGAATAAGAAATAGAATGAAGAACTTTCTGCAAACTTTCTGTATTTTAGGAAATACAGCAATATATGTAAAGTTAAAAAAAAAAAAACTCCATAATACAGAACAATATATATGCTACCTTTGTCTGTAAAAAGAGGAAAAATGTTTATATTTACTTGAAGCTGCATTAGGAAATTTTGAAAGGAAACAAAAGAAATTAGTAACAATAGTTACGCTGTGGGGAAAGAACTTCCTGAACAAACTCCCCAAATAGGTTTTATGGACCCCACCCCTACCCCCGACCAAAGAGATCCAAAACACCAAGGACTACAAATTCCATAATGTCATCACCACCGAAGGGAGGATGCTGGGAACTGAGGGTGGAGTTAAGCAGTCAGGCTTGGCTTGTAACCAGACCTTTGGGCCTCGGGGATCCTTGGTTTTTCGTGGCTTTCAGAGTCTTTTGGCGTTCCAGCTCAGTGGAACCGGTAGGATGCATTCACCAATTTCTCTTTCTTTCTGCCTGAATTATATATTTCTTCATTTCCCTTTTTTTGTAAATAATTACCCTTTCTGTGTGTATCTGCAGTTGAGTCCCGTTACAAATACCTTTTAAGTGCACGAATGAGGACTAACAGCCAGGCCACCCCATTTCATATTGGGGTTGCCCTGTAACAGTTACTCTTGTGAAATGGAGGAGGACAAATAGTCTGGGTTGAGTGAGGAGTAGAAAGGAGATATTTCCTGGCATAATTTGTGATTTTCTTTTTTTTTTGGGGGGGGGGGCGTCATATAAATATATTACCTATTTGAAAAATTAGTTAAAAAATGAAAACAAATGCCAAAAAGTATCTAAGAAATCAAAATTTGAAGTTGAAAGTTATTTTGAAATTGAATAATCTCCCTGTTATAACTCAAGAAGTATTGAAGTTTACCATTAAGAATTTCTGCTAACTAACCTGTGTATTCTAACTGCATATTTTGACTATAAAAAAAAACTTTGTATTGAAAACAGCAGATAAACTTTCATAAGCAGATAAAATTATCATTTCTCTTGAATTATTTCGCATTCCCCCAAATAGATAATTGCTGCATATCCAGTGTATTTATCATAATAAATTGCCCAAAGTTTCTATAATTTACTGTTCTTTTCTGAAAATGCTACATAGTAGCAAGTATTAATATTTTAATTTTATTACAACTAAATGAAAATAATTTCCAGATTAAATCGCTTTTCATCACACAATCTAATTATTAACTATATGAAGTTTCTTGCTATTCTCAGTGCTTTTTGGATCAATGTGAGGAATTCATTGAAAATAAGTACATTCAAATAACTGCTTAACAGAGTGCTTTGAGTTTTTGCAAAAATTTATTTGTGTAAAGAAAGTTGTTTAACTGAGAAAATGGTATCCAGGAGGTGTTGACAATGTGTGTATGACTTCTTGAAAATTAAGCAGTGTGGCAGAAACTGTTAGTCTCACTAATATCTGTGCGCTCTATATGTTTGTCAGCCTCCTTTGCAGTTGTGTTAGTCCTGTAATGGTGTTCTGAGCCATGGAATATGGATAAAAGTATGCCATGTCCTCTTTGCTTGTGAGTTGGATAGTTGAAGAAACTCCTCCGAGAGAGAGCACTCTACTTACTTACTGTAGCTGAAGTCAGGAAAAAAGACAGTGTTTGAGAGAGAAAATTTAATGAGGTTAATCATTACACAGGCTGTAACCTGGGAAGCTGAAAAAGCAGGAAAGGTGCACTTATGGAATTCAGAGATAATTGCAGGAAACAGCTCCCTTCCCCTAGGGCTGGGTGTAGCAGAACCCATAAAATGGCATTCACACACCCCTACCGCCAGGTATTTATATCCTGTACAATAAATCCCTTGAGTAGAGCTGTACCTGGTGATTTTTCTGATGAACAGAATAAAGCAGAAGTAATGAGATGTCACTTCCAAGATTAAGATATAAAGGCCTGTGGCTTCTCACCTGGCATGCTTTCTTTTATTCTCTCTTGGATTACTCACCTAGGGAGAGCCAGCTGACAAATCATGAGGCAAAGCTGTAGAATGAGAGGCAAAGATGACTGACAAGCAACTGAAGCTTGCCAATAACCATAGAAGAACCTTAGAAGCTGATTTCTCCTTCTCCCAATTAAGCCTTCAGATGAGACCACTGTGACTGCAAACAGTTTGAAAGCAACCTCTTGAGAGACTTTGATCCAGAGGCACCCACTAAGCTTTCTTGACCCTCAGACACTGTGAAATAATAAATGTCTCCTTTAAGGCATTAAGTTTTGGGCAATTTATAATGTAGTAATAACAAATAATACACTAGGGGAACAAAGGGGAGAGGTGACTTAGCAAAAGCTAGGAACTCAGAGAATGACATTACATAATTTGGTTCTCAGTCCTCTGAGGTGGGACTGTATTTTATAGTCCCAAAAGGTGAATGGACGCTCTCCCAATTGTATGGGGAGATTACACTCCACACATGAAGAGAATTTGAGAAAAAGTATATTACTCACATAAGGGACATCAGGGCAACAAAGAGCAGGCACAGGCAGCTCCATTCTGATTTAAGTGAGGCATAGGTAGTAGCTAGGCCTTTCTAATGACTCCACTACAGGTATGTGGGGCTGGGGGGAGTACCTGTGGGTGGTCTAGAGATCTGTAAGATTTGAACTGCCCGCCTATGCCAGAGGATGTGAGACTCTTAGGCTTTTCTTATCAGGTTAGTTAAATGGGGGGGAGGGGGTAGAGAGCATAACATATAAAAATCACGCATCAAATAAATGAAGTCAGATTCTATATTACAAAGTGTCTTCCAGCTACTTCTTGTTCCTCAAGAGCTCAAAGAAGGGTACTCTGATTGCTTTAAAAGGGGCACAATGGCTGCAGCAGACACCTCTGAGACAGAACAAGGAAAGCAGATGTGGGAATGGCCATAGACAACTGGGACAGTATCTAACCACTGCTGCTTAAACCATGCTAAAAAAAAAATAAGTAACCTGTGCCCTTCTCCACCTTCCAAGACTCCCTAAGTATCTATCACTTGTTAGCAAAAATTAATCAGTGGCTCATAAATGTCACCTATCTAGCTGCAGCATTACAGAAGACACTGGGGAAGGGTGCGTAGGAGCAGAGTCAAGAAGCAACTTCCAGCATATTCCTCACCTCTGTCATCTCAGCATCTTGCACAATCCTCTTCACAGTTTTTAATTTCTATAGCAACAACTTCACATTTTTGCATTTATTCTAGCAAAAATGCTCTCATGCCCGCCCCAAAATGGGAGGACACAGACAAATATGTCAATATCACCCTACTGATCTATTGGCTAGGTTAGTTTCCCTACTGCTTCGGTCATAATCCCACTTTGGATACTCTATAACTGAGGGCAAAAGTAAAACATTAACCATCTTCACCCATCATCATTTAAAATAATAAGAACATAAAGAGGGAAAATACTTTCATAGCAAGCCAGAAGAAAGTTGAAATTATAACTTCTTCAATTACCTATCGTATATTTATTTGACTTTAGCCAGTATCTCTGTTGCTCATGGTTATGAACCTGGTAGATTGACCCAAATATTTATTCTAGAAAATCTAATGCTTTAGTCTTCCTGTCATTATTGGGTTTCTGGTTTGTTTATTTTTTTCCATTAATTTTTATGATTAAATATGTGCATGCTATCAATAACCTAGAGAATTCTCTAAGTTCTAGATATAGTCCTCTTTATGCCTATATATAGCAGCAACCTAATTTTTCCTTGATAATATTGATCAACCACTTCATCCAATAACATCTCCACCTTTTAAAGATTTAATTCAGTGATATGAAAAGCCCCAAACAGACAGGTGGCAGTCTCAATTTCTGATTCAATGGAACAGTCTTGTAACCCTGGGAGGAAGCATTTCTTAGTTCCTCAGGAACTGAGATCAGTAAATCAGCAGAGTCCAAAGTTTCAAGGATGGGAAGTAAATTTTGGTAAAAGGATGATTAGGTACAATAATGAGAGCAGTCACTCATATTTCTTCCTCTTGATTTTCAGAACCACACATTCTGACTTTGGGAGAAACAATAACCTCTGTGATCAGAAACTATCACTGTATGCTATGTGGGAATATTCCACTCACTAACTTCTTTTGCTGTGAAACAATGTTATGTGAAATTTCAAAATGGCTTATTTAGATATTTTGTTAGTCCAAGAATGGTGCTACTGGCCATGGCACTGCTGACAGGTAAAACAAATCCACACACAGAATAAATGTATACTCTTGTGAGACTGTGTCTCTTCTCTATCCCTTCCATGAAGGAGCCTCTAGGTGAAAAAAACCTAGATCCTTAACTCCTTTCTTAGGAGACAGCCACTGAAGGCAGAATATCTGCTTTGAACTTTGTGTGTGAGAAAAACACTTTTGTTGCTTCCAGGGACTGAGATTTTGGTATTTTTCAGTCAAAATAGGCTGAATAACTTCAACTGATTTTGACTAATTCAAGCAAGAAATTCCCTTCCAACATGATATAAAAAAGTCTGAAGTTGCATGAAAAATGTTAGAGACACATATACAGTTATTATATACAAAAACTTTCTCAACATAATATTAAGTACACATATTTCTTTATGCATTCATTTTTCTGTTTTTATTGGAAAATGATTCATCAATGTCTTAATGAGTCTATAATGGAGATAATTTTTAAAGATTTTTATTACTACTGCTGTTTATGATTACTATGCTTTCGCCACTGATTGATTTTCAATGTCAATACTTCAGGTAGCTCAATGAATTTCTTTTTCTCTGTAAAGATATGTTTCAATGAACAAGTCACCAAAATTTTAATTACTCATAAAAGTATTCTTTACTTCTATTTTTTCCTCTTAAGCACACTATAATTTGCTTCTTTCCTTATTGTACTTCTGGTACTACTATAAAATGGTTTATAAACTAAGAGAATTAACTGTATAATTGACAGTTTTCTTTTCATCATATACAAATCCTTTAAAATATCTTGAAAATTCACATCTTGAAAGATCACATTTTGAAAATCCATTTTTTACAAAATACATTGTAACTTGTTTAGACTGTATAGTGGAAATTTGTGAATTTCTCTGTCCTTACTATGTCAATATGGAAAATGAACCAGTAAAAAAAAAAAAAAAAAAAAACATTAAACAGTTATGTGCAGTCCAAATTCTGTATTTTGGATGTATGGTGTTGTGCCAGCAAGGTACAGGGCAGGTTTTCCATAGATCTGGGCAGACGAGTAAAGGAGAGTCTTGGAGCCCTCAGTGGCTTTTTCAGGCTTTTAATGATCTTTCTACTCCATTTGTAGTGAGGCGACCAGGCGAAGGGCAGGCGGGGAGGCCAGGGGCCAGGAGCCTGGCAGCCCTCCTAGCTCCCTGAGAATCTTCACTCTCTCTGGGCTCGCTCTGATGTTCTCTCTTGGTCTCTCCGCTGCTGTTCACTACTCTCCGCCACAGTGTCACCGCCTTTATTGGCTCAACCTCAGCTCAGCTCTGCCTATTAATGTATGCCCACACCATACACCAGATGTCCACCATCACATGTTTACCCCAAGCCCATGATTTCAAGTGCCTCCTGTATTCAAGGCCACAGGTGATATCCGCAGAGGCCGGTGGCACAAAAGCCTGACCATCACTTACCTTACGTACAGTTTAAAATGAATATCCACGAGTTTTCCATTCGAAAGCATAACTTAAATAGCTGTAACAAAACAGTTCTAAATATGATTTGATATAGAAATAAAATTATTGTCTAATGGTTAAGAGGGCTACTAGAATACAGAAAGGATTTATGTATGTATATATGTATATATGTATGTATGTATGTATGTATGTATGTATGTATGTATTTATGCATACAAGAACTGGAGTGTAGGCCAGAGGTGTGTGGAGGGGGGGTGAGAGGATTCACCAGAGACAGAGTGGGGAGCAGAATAGGTGGACTATGTGAAATACACCACTAAGGGAAGCAGCAGGCAAGACAGAGAGTTCTGCTGCTCCATGTGGGTATCTCCCCGATGGGGGATCAAATTGGTGCTGCAATGGCTGCTGATAGCTTCATAGTGCTGAGACTTAACCCCTTGCACCACCAGGGAGGCCCCAGAATGGTTTTAATTACTTAATAAATCTGGAAAAGGCAAAGATAAAATAACCCATCACAAATATTACATAACATTTTTCTTCCAATTTTTTTATATAGTGTACATACTTTGGAGACCCTCAATTCACCATTTTCACATTTTTCTGTTAAGTATAAGATTTTAATCTATTGATAAATTTCATCTCTTCCATCCTAACATTCCAATCTGTGCAATGAACATATGCTATTTTTTTTCTCCCTTGCTAAATGCACTTGCTTTTAGGAAACTGGTTTTGTCCACCTCCAAATGAATCTGGTAGGATAATCTGGAAAGGGGTGCTGCCTCCAGTACAGAAACAAATTCATGATCCAAAAGGGCCAATTTTATTTCTTAGTGGAGAGATAGTTGCAGTTTTCTGTAAACTATGTAATCTAAACAGAGTTGCTGTAGGCCAGCTGCCTCACTTCATGGAGAGTCTCTAGAGGAAAGCAGGAAAGCAGAGCTCAGACAAAAAGCAGAACTGATGACTTTGTATGAGGCCAGTCATGGCCCACACCTGTAACCCTCCCAGGTCTGGGTGCCAGGCATATCCTCTTTCTTTAAGCTGGTTTCAGTTGCATTGCCATCATTTCCAATCAAAAGTTCAAAAATGAAAGTCTTCATTTACTAATTTCCATTGCTTATTTCATCATGTCTTCTAACTTGTATTTTATAATATTTAAAGATACAAGAGAGGAAACAAAAATAAGTGTAGCAAATAATAGAAGAAAATGGACATAAAAAAACAAAACCAACCCAGGGGACAGAGTATTTTCATGAATCCTGGCATAGGGAAGGAAGTCTAAATCATCGTCAAGGATGAAAAGCCAGTCTTGGGTATGTTCATTTCTAGTGAGTATCATCACTTCCAGGCCCTTGCAGCACATGGTGCTCTGGTTCTAATCTGGCACCATATGTTCCATGATAATTTCTAGCCTTCCTCCCTTGCTTCTTGTTTCCTCCCACTCTAACACTTCAGTCTTTTCTAGGTACAGCATTCACAGACTATTTCCTCTAAATTCTCTTTTGATTATGGCTTTTTTCTTTTTCCTTTCTCCTTCCCACTTCACCACCTTAGATGAAATAGGAAGGGCAAGATAGGGCTAGATTGCGACAGATTTCTCTTCCTCCAGATGGGAGAGAATTTCAGAATTGGCCTTTGTTAGGGAGAAAGTTTGGAAGATTTCACGGTGACTGCTGTTTCTCTCTCCCTGGCATATGTATATGGAATCTCCATAGATTCCTCCTGTGAGAACCTGGCAAGGTTACTGAGGAAAAGCCTGTGTGTGGATATGGGGTAAGGGGTGTGGCTCTTAAGTCATGACCCTTGGAAGCCTTCTACTCGCATGCTAACATGCACTAGACCTATAGCAATTGTCAAAAATGTTGTTTAAATATCTTACCAGTTTATGAAGTCCAGCAGCTTTTGCACCAGGGAAACAGATCTTAGTACTGTGTCTACATTTACATAATGGATGTTTGCATTGTGTCCTCCAATCTCTTGTGTGCCCAAACCCAAAATAGTCAATTCTCATTATTCTTTAAAAAAAAAAAAAAATGACAGCATTATAATTCTGGTTACAAAAATAGTTCGTTTTCATTGAAGATATTAAGAAAATAAAGAAACAAAGAAAGCAAAAATCAACCACAATTTCAACAGGCACTTTGATCCCGAAGACTGAGTCTGGTGCTCTCACCTTGGGAGCTTGTGTATGGTGATCTCCTGAAGTCTGTGCTGAAAACTTTGTCCCAGAAGGCAGCAGCACAGGGCACAGATGCTTCAGTCTGTTCAGGACCACATCTAAAGAGCGAGTTTAAGTGGCAGTGGAAACAATGAGAATACCAATGTGGGTCCTTTTAGGGAACTGGCCACACTTTCCATTTCTCTTTGGCTAGGATTTTGGTAATTCTTGAGGGCAGAGGGCCTAACAAAGGAGATTCAGAACATTATAGGCTTAAGCATCTAATTAAAAAAGAAAAGATTTGTTGTCAATTTTTGTCCTAAAATTAAATGGGTCACATTTATAGTCAGATGTCATTTTACGAATTATACTTCTGTTTCTTTTTGTTTTTTAAAAAGTTTCTGAAAACTAAAGGCTATTGCTAGATTCATTTGCTTGCTTAAAAGTTCTTTGATCCAAAGGGCTCAGAGCCTTCATTAGGCTTACTCAGAACAAGATTCTCTTTAAATATGTGGGCAAAGAGCAATATTTTCCCAGATAATTTCCTTAAAAATGAGAACTTCACTCTGATGGTAGAACTGGTAGAACTTGTTAATTTAATGACAAGTTAATGACTTGTTAATTTAATGTTCATTCTTGATCAGCAGTGTCTTTCTTTCTCCCTTCAACCCAAATGCCTGTGTGTCTGTTGTGGTGATCTGGAATTACCTCAAACAGCTATACAACTCTTTCTTAGGATCCAACATTGTCACTGGGTGCCTTCCCCCAAAAATGTCTCCTTCATGGAGCCAATTCTTAGGTTTTATATAGGAGGCAAAGGCCCAGCTGCTTTTAATAAATTAAATTAATTATGTAGTATATCAAATGGTGATGTTATAGAAAGTCAAAAAAACAGGACTGTGGATAATGGGAATCTCGTGAACTTAATTTAGAGACCTGACATCCTCATGTGTGGTCAATACCATCCTTTCCCTCTGGATCCATTCATTTCCAAATACCAGTCTCTTAATAGGATCCAGAGATTTTTGGTTTTCATTCCCAGGCTCTGTTCCAGAAATACCTACCAAAGTGGCAAGGAGGAGTAGAGGAAGTGGGAACACTCCCTACTAATGTTCTCTACCAGGACCTTATTATTATTTAGGTTGCAAGCTAGGCTTCCATGACAATCGGACCAAGAAGCCCCAACAAGTTTATGTAGTCTATTCCTTGCTCATCTAACAGTCAAAGCTAAACAGACATTCTTGACCTTGTAGTCAGCTCGGTCAAGTTCAAACCATGGCTTAGATTTTGACATTCTACTTAGAAAAGATGCCCTAATGCCTGCCATCCCCCAAAACCGAAGTACATTTAGTGCAGGATTTAGAGTGTTACATGGTACTTTTTAAACATACCTTAGCCAAAACCTTGTCATGTAGCCACCCTTGACTGCAAGATATCTGGAAACCATAATCTTTAAATGGCAGATATATGGTCACTGAAAACTTTATTACATAGAAAGAACATGGATATAACAGACATCTAGGAATCTGGTACAGTTCTTAACAATGCCAGAGGGTTCAGCAATACCTACCTGCTTGTTTATATCAGTTGCTTCAGACTTGAAGTGTAAAAGATGGAGAGGAAGAAAAAGATATTCCTTATGTTATCTTATCTCCCTTGCAGGCATTAAATGAAATAGTGTGTAAAATGTATCTCAAGATTTTGATATTGGAAATATTATACATTATAACTATTTTAATTGTTAGTATTGGTATTTATCAATATTGTGGTAGGTTGAAATATTGTCCCCAGATATCAATTTCCTAATTTTATAGGAGGATTATACATCCCTGCAATGCTAAATAAATTTTAGTACACCCCAACCCATTGGAAGGGGATGCATACCTACTCCACTCCTACTCCATACCTACCCTGAACTTGATCATGTGACATTGTTATATGTGCCATATCCAAGCAGAAGCTTTGAGAACATGTGACAACAGTATATCCCAAATAGGAGCTCAAACTTACATCCAAGTCAAAATGACTTCAGTTGACATCAACCGCTAATGACTAATTAACCTTGTTATTGCAAGTCACTGCAAGTGTGGAATCATCCCTTAACCCAAAGCAAAACTGATTAATATGAGTATATTACTTTACATGAGTATTGAGTTTTAGAATACTCTATAGGAATGGGTGAGATTGATTAGAGAGGGAGTATAACATGAGAAGAAGATCAAAGATCACCAGCATTTAAAAATGTGAAAAGGAAATGCAAAGGAGAAAGGGTGAATGAGTTGAGATATAGGAGGATCAGAATGAAAACCAGAGTTCTTACATGAAAGAGAATGTGTCAGGCTTTTGTCAAAACAACATAAACAACTCTAATTGTTTCCTTAAGGAATAGATTTATAAGAGAGAATTAGGTGCTGACAAAGTTATTGAAAACTGTAAAATCAGGGAAGGCTGATACCTCAGAGAAGCAGGTTATTCCTACTACTGCTTGGAACCTAAACTGTAGGAAATTGTTGCTAATAGTCACAACAGCCTGCATGTTTGAAAAAGTCTTTGCATGTATTCACTAATTTCAGAAGAATCTTTGACTTTTGCTTCTTTTCTGTCTTTCAAATCTCTAGCAAATTCTCATTAACTAAATGTAAATCATTTTAGAATACTTGTAAAAAGGAAGTTTGAAAATATAGTTCCTGAAATTTCTAGCTCCAGCAATGGCGGGTTGGGGGAAACAGAAAGGGGTATGGATGAATATTGGTTGACAAAAACTAAAAAACAGCAAAATAAGATCTAGTACAAAATCCAGTGAAGAGAGACTTAAGAAAAAAGAAAAGGACCACCATTGCCAAATAAATTGGAGAAGAAAAATACATAAACTGGCAGGTGGCCACTAGAATTATAATGAGGGGGATAAATGGAAATATTTCCCAAATAACTATAGTCAAAAGTTATATAGAGAAATCTTATTTAAATGACAAAATGGAAATGAGAAATGAAAAAGCAAAAACTACTCTTTCAATAAGTTTGAATAAGGATTGAAACAAAACAGGTGGCACATTGAGGTAAGTGCAAGATACTTATGTTTCAGGCATAGAGAAAGTTAAAAGTGTGGAAGGAGGAGCTGAAGTTATCAATCAGATAGTAAAATTATAAATGTAGCAAGTTCCAGGAGAAAATGCATGGGAATCAGATCATAAAAGGTACGCTAACCCAGAAGGGAATTGGGGAAGCCAACAACATTCTAAGCCTTAAGGAAAGGAGATGAAGATGGATGTAGTTGTAGATAGCTTGTAGCCATAAAAGAGAAATAGAGTTCAAGGAATTTATGTACAAGTGATGTTTCTTTGTCTCAATAAAAAGGAAGATATGGTTATATGTCTATCAAATCAGCAAAGATGAAAATGGAGAATTCTCAAAATCTCCAAGCGGATAACACTGATAAGGAAATTTTAAAAATAGAATCTTATACATTAGTGAGGGAGGAATAAAATTAATCTATGTTTTGGTAATAGGCTATTTGGATCAATATAGGGGCCTCCCTGGTGTTGCAAGGGGTTAAGTCTCAGCAATATGAAGTTATGGGCAGTCATTGCAGAAGAAATTTGATCCCTGGCCAGGGAACTAACCCACATGGTGCAACAGACCTCTCCTGTCTCTCCCACTGCTCCCTTCAGCAGTGTATTTCAATCCATCAACCTGTTCTACTCCCCACTTTGTCTTTGG
>PVIJ01014144.1:29814-42180 GCA_004024925.1 Scalopus aquaticus | reverse complement strand
CTTTGCTATTGTGAACAGTGCTGCAATGAACATACGGGTGCATGTATCCTTTTGGATTAGTGTTTTTGTATCCTTTGGGTAAATTCCCAAAAGTGGGATTGCTGGGTCGTATGGAAGCTCCATGTTTAGCAGTCTGAGGAATCGCCATACAGCCTTCCATAGTGGTTGGACCAGTTCACATTCCCACCAGCCTAATTTTAGCACAGCAGCTCTCAGAGGGAGGTGATTTCATCCCTAGGAGACATTTGGCAATGTCCGGAGCATGTCAGCAAACGTGTTGTCTGGTGTTTGGGTGGAGCCCAAATTTGCAGCTAAATAGCCAACAATACACAGAATGGCCCCACAACCAAGAATGATGTGGACCCCAGAATTCACGGTGCCTATATCAGCCAGGAGAGCCTCGTCCTTCCTTCTGGAATGTTCCCTGTGTATGTGTATTTTTCTCACTTTTTAAAAAAGGTTTATTTATTTATGCATACAAGCTGTGGTACAGGCCAGAGGCGTGAGGCAGCAAGAGGGTTCACCAGAGACAGAGTGGGGAGCAGAACAGGCAGATCAACGGAATACACTGCTGAGGGGAGCAGTGGGCGAGGCAGGAGAGGTCTGCAGGGGCCATGTGGGAATCTCCCTGGCCAGGCATCGAACTCGCGTAGCAGCTGCAGATAGCTCCACAGCGCAGCACTTAACTGCTGCACCACCAGGGAGGACCTATTTTTCTCACTTTTATTTTTATTTTATTTTTTTTTTTTTAAGATTTATACATACAAGCTGGGGTACAGGCCAGAGGCGTGGGGCGGTGAGAGGGTTCACCAGAGACAGAGTGGGGAGCAGAACAGGCAGATCAACGGAAACGCACTGCTGAGGGGAGCAGGGGGCGAGGCAGGAGAGGTCTGCGCCATGTGGGATTCTCCCCGGCCGGGCGTCGAACTCGCGTCGCCGCTGCCGACAGCTCCACAGCGCAGCGCTTAACCGCTGCGCCACCGGGGAGGCCCTATTTTTCTCACTTTTAATTGAAAAGTGGTTCATATTCTTGGGGGAAATGCTTCAATTGGTCATTTCCTATGACTTTCGTAACAAATTTCCACAAACATGGCTTGAAACAACACAGATTTATTCTCATGGAGTTCTGAACATCCAAGAGTGATTTGTCAGCAGGCTATGAGGGTCAGGTGTCATCAGGGATGGGTCCTTCTGGAGTTTCTAGGGCAGGATCTGTGTCATTGCCCTTCTCAGCTTTTGAGAAGTTGCTGGCACCCCGTGGCTCATAGTCCCTCCTACATCACCCCAAAACTCTTGCTTCCTTCATCACATCTCCTACTTAATCTGACTTTCTTTGGTTCCTCTTATAAGGACCCTTGTAATTGATTATACTTAGGATCCATTCAAATAATCCAGGGTAATCCCACATCTCAAAATCCTTAATTTAATGCCATAGGCTTTGTTCCTTTTTTTCATTTGAAATAACAGTCACGGGTTCTGGGCAATAGGGTGTGCATATCTTTGGGGTTGGAGTGAACAGGCAGCCTCTCACATTCACCCTTTAGCATGACTGCATTGTGTCAGGCTCTTTGGATGTATCAGAATTTATATGTTATGACATATATCTGTCAGGGATCAAGGTGGTAAACAGAAATCACTATAAATCTTTTAACAAAGATTTAATCCGGGAAATTCACAACCAACTCTGCTTTTGCAGCAAGAAAGTCACCGCAGAAAGAGCTGAATGAATGAGCATGGCTGTGTGCCAATAAAACTTTATTTATAAAACCAGGCAAGTCGGATTTGGCCCTAGGGCCATAGTTTTTCAGCTTCTGGTTAGAGGGTCAAAACCCTGTAAGAATGACTATACAGAGCTGGCTCACCAGAAGACCTGAGGTTTTTCTCTGGGAAAGGTGGGGAGTCAGGAGGGCCTTAAAGCTGCCAACTCCAGGTACTTACCCTGTATCTGTGACCTAGGAATAGGGTGTAGCCTTGGCCTCCATCAAGACTGCTTTTCAGTGTCCACAAAACCTGTCACTGGATAAGAATCGTGGATTACTGTATCAGGTATTTCCACGTCTGGCTCTGGCACAGTGGCGGAGACACAAAAACAAAGGGGTAGGGGGTGGTCCAGTCCCTCTGCCTTCCAAACTCCAGTCTGGCCAGTGACCTGAGTAGAGCATGCCCAGCCGCAGAAAAGTCTGTGAGTGTGACTGTAGCCTTTAAGCAGCTGCCTGCTAAGGGGCTGGGTTGGAGCAGGTGCTGATGCCAATCTCACTTCCCCCTCATTACTCCATGTTGTGGTGCTGGTAAAAAAGATTGTGTAATTGTAGGGTGCATAATCATGGAGACCATTATATGTAATTGCAGGATTAGGAGCAGAGTAATTACAATGCAATATAATAAATTATGTGATGACATGTGACCTTGCATAGATCATGAATCACATAATTGTGTTACACCCTCTGGGAACCCCAGGGAGCATCTTGCTGATGTTCCTGGGGGACACTGCCATGTTGGCAAGTGGTGTGGGAGGAGGTGTGGGTAAGTGGGGTAGAATTCCGGTAGAGTAAAGCAAGTGGGATTAAGATAAGGAAGATGGGTTGAGACTGGGACTGTGGGTCCAGATGAGCATGGGGTCTGGGGGTGAGCACAAGGATGGTGCTAGAGTTTAGTGTGAGGTTGGGAGAAGTGAGGAGAAGCAAGAGGAAACTGAAAAATAATAGATTAGATCAAAAGTCCACAAACTACAGCCTGCAGGCCAAGTCTGACTAGTCACCTGTTTATCTTATTGTTGCGGTGAGACTCAGATAATAATATTGCCCTAGGAAAGTGTACCATCCAGTGGCATTTAGTTTATTCACCTTGTTGTGCCACCATCACCACCATTTATCTCCAGAACTTTCTCTTCCCAGAGAAACGGGACTTTTGTCTCCATTAAACATTTAACTCCTTCCCTCCTCCCCCACGACCCCCTCCCCTCAGCTCCTGGCACCTACTATCTTTTTTAATTTCAATTAGGGGATTAAAGGCTTCCAGAAGTCCCCTTATGCACTATTGGTGGGAAATGGGTCACAAGTCCACTCCTAAGCGAATTGCTGACAAGGGAGGCGGATCTCCATGGTTGGTGCAAACCAATCACGTCTCTTCTTTATTAGGGTGTGAACACTCTACAGATATCACGGGGGCCATCTTGGAGGCCATCTAACTGTGGCCACCTTCCCTGTAGTTTCAGCTGCTGTTTCTGTGGATTTGACTCCTCTAGGGAGCTCATTTAAATGGAATAACAGTTTTTATTTTGTGTATATCCTTCTGTGTCTGGCTTATTTCACTCAATAAAATATCCTCATGGTTCATCCGAGTTATAGTGTCAGAGAATTTCCTTCCATTTTAAGGCTAAGTAATGCTCCACCATAACGTAAACCATGCTGTGTCTGTCTGTTTATCTGCAGTGGTCACTTGGGCTGCCTCCACGTTTTGGCTATTCTGGATAATGCTTGCATGGACATAGGTGTGCAAGTATTTCTCTGATATTTGTTCTCTATTATTTTGGGTATATAGATCAAAATGCATTGCTGTATCATAGAGTGATTCTATGTTTAATTTTTTTTTCGTTTTTAAAGATTTATTTATTTATGCATACAAGAACTGAGATGTAGACCAGCGGTATGGGGTGGTGAGAGGATTCACCAGAGATAGAGTGGGGAGCAGGACAGGCAGATCCATTGAAGTACACTGCTGAGGGGAGCAGCAGGCAAGGCAGGAGAGGTCTGCTGCACCACGTGGGAAGCTCCCTGGCTGGGGATCAAACTCATGCTGCAGTGGCTGTGGATAGCTTCATAGGCTGCAACTTAACTCATTGCGCCACCAGGGAGGTCCTCTATGTTTAATTTTTTTGAGGAATTCCTGTATAGTTTTCCATAGTGGCTGCAATTTCTTTCTTTTATATTAAATTACTGAACATGTAGACTAAAGAAAAAGACTATCAGAGAAGTCTCTGTTCTGGAAAACTGCTGAGCTGGCAATCGCAGAGGCCTGGAGTCAGCAGAAAGGAAAAAAACAGCTTACTGTGAAGAAGCCTTGCAGCCAAATCGCACCCCAAGGGCAGGACCTTCCCTGGTTGTGTTGTGAGTTGCTGGAGGAAGGAACCCTAGTTAAGCTGCCCTGCCCGGCCTTCATGTCTGCAGAAGCATTCTCTAGGATGGAAAAGAATCTTTATAAGCTGTAGTTCTTGTGCTAGCCCTCCCCCCAACAGATGTCTGACTGCAGAGTAAGGGAGCGTTTTTGATATTATATTCTATTTAACATTCCTCCTTTGCCATTAACCAAGCCTGTAACCAGATGTCTCTTACCTCTGTTGTTGGAGAATCATGCATTTCCTTCCTTGCACATAGCCCACCTGCACAAACTATGTAACTGAGACCAAAACCTCTGAAAGTGGTATCAGCACTCAAAGATCTGAAGCTTCCTCCCTGGGTCTAGGTACAAAGTGTGATCTGAATAATCCCTTTGATAAACTTCTTTTTAAATTGCTTCCTAGCCTTGGTTATTTGAGTTGACAAATGAATTATTACTTGTTGAAATTCACGTAACATCAAATTAACCAATCAACCATTTAAAAATTCACGATATTGTGCAGCCCTCACCTCTACTTAGCTCAAGAACATTTCATCACCTAGAAGAAGAGCCCACCCCCCTTTATAGTCACTCCTCATCCCACCTATAGCCACAGACCCACTTTTTAAAGTGCAGTTTAAAGACATTCGCATGAGGGCACGGCCATCGACAACACTCACCTCCCATAACCCTTCATCTTGCAGGACTGAAACTCCACTTATCAGGCAATAACTCCCCGTCTTCACCCTCCAGCCCCTGCACCCACCATTCTACTTTCTGTATCTATGAACTTGACTGCTCTATGGACCTCAAAACTGCAGCGTTTGTCTTTTGTGTCTGACTTATTTCCCTGGGCATCATGCCCTCCAGGTTCATCTGTGTTCTAGAATATTGCAGATTCCTCTCTTTTTAACACTGAATAATATTCCAGCATATATTCGCATACACCACACTTTCTTCATCCGGGCATCTATCGGAGGACACAGCGATGCTTCCACGGTTGGGCCGTTGTGATGCCACCATGAACAGGTGTCAGGTGTCTCCTACAGACTCTCTTTCAGTTCTCTCAGGTAAGTAGCCAGAGTGAAATTTCTGGGTCACAGACTGATTTCATTTTTAATTTTTCTTTTTAAAAATTACGCATTGTTTGCCACAACACTGCACCATTTTCCATTCCCACTGAGAGCTCCAATTCTTCTATGCCCTCCCCAACACTTGTGTTTTAGGTTTTCTGATAATATCTCTCCTGGTGGGGATGGGGTAGAAACCTCCTATCTTTCAATCCTTAGTTTCTTGCTTAACATTTTTTATTAACCACATTTATGTATCCTTAAACTAGATCTCTGTGACGGCATCATATGTATAGATACACATTTACAGCTTAGATATAATTTTTGAGCTGTAGAAACATGGTGTCCTGCTCTTCGGGAGTCTCCTGGGACTTTTTTCTTCCACTCAACATCCCACTTGTGGGATTCATTCACACATTCCTCAGAGAAGAGCCCTGCTTTTCACAGGATGGCCAGAGCCATCCTGTCCCTCAGCCCTGGGGTTCAGAAGCAACTTTGAGACTCCATGGATCCAAGTAAGACAGTTTATTTCTTACAGCACAGTGAGCCTGGGCCCACAGCCCTACTGGGCACATGATGGACCCCACATTCTGAGGGACACAGGGACAAGGGCTCAGCACCTTTCATAGGAAGCGGCAAACAAGCCAGCTCCCCTCCACCAGGCCCTCCCAGTCCGGGGCTTAACCTGTGCACCTCTCCATGGAAGCTGCTGGGTCTCTGGGGGGCAGGAGAATCTGCAGGGAAGCTCTGGGCCCCGGGGGCGCTTGTTTCTTCCCACATGAAGCAATCAGTTGTGCTTCTTCTCTGTTCACACCAGGACATCAGGGCCCAGTGTTTATGCCACATGCAAGTCTCTTGAGTGTGTATTTACAGGAGCGAAAGTGCTCTTTCATGGGTGACAGCTGTGGCTTAGCTACTTTTCCTTCTATTTTAGCCACGCTCGAACCCTCCACTCCCTGTGATGCATCCCGTTCCCCTGCTCTGGCCAAATGTAAAAGCAATTCTAGATCTTAGGAGAGGAGTCTCTGAGTTTTCCCAAGAAACTCTGAGCTGAGAGTTTGTTTCTGCTCCTTGTGGGATAAAGGCTCAAAACAAATTTTAACACTTTGTGTGCCGGTGCCCTTTAAATTTACCAGCCCTTGGGGCCGGCCATTTTCTGTGCCACCGCATGAATGGTGTAAGCATTCAATAAAACACACACAACTCCTGAACTACTGGATATTAAAAAAGCTGTGATAGCTCTCATAAAACACCTAACACTTTCACCAAAACAATGTGTAAATCTTCTAGACTGAGTACGATCAAAGAAATAGCTCCTAATAGTTCCAAATAAATCCACCGTGGCGTGAAAAACCAGAGACTAGATGAACAAGTATTAATACATGAGTGGCCACCTGATACTGGTGACAAAACCACGTACTAATATGTGAGTGGACCACAAAGTGTTAAAATTGGTCTTAGAGAAATTTGCTTATTTGAACATTCAAGTTTGTGAAATAAAATTATCACCTGCTACAACTAAAACAGGCAAATTGGTGTGTGTGTGTGTGTGTGTGTGTGTGTGTGTGTGTGTGTGTGTGAATTTAGCCTGTGTGACCCAGGCACTTGTGTCTTAATTTGCTTGAGCTGAGAGTTGCTCAATGTCCTGGATTCAAATTTGGCTCCTCTCCTTCTACGAGATCGCACTTACTCGGCCTCAGTTTTCCTTCTTCGTAAAATGAGATGATGCTAGCTACGAAGTTGCACCAGAGTGTGGGAAACTTGCTCAAGAGCATGTGTGGTTGGTGCTATGTAAACTCTTTCCAATATGGGAATGCAAGAAGGCCACTAGGCAGTGGAGATGTGTTTTTTTTTTAATGTCTGCTGTTAATAAAATATTTTTAGAGACCAAAAAGTCAGAATAGTGCAAAACATCTCAACACCATGCATTCATGACCACTTCTCGTTGGTTTTAAACATTTGTTCCAAGTCACATATTTACAGAGAAATGGGGGCATCTGTGCAGATGCCAGACTGACAGGATGGAATTAAAATAAACAGCATTTTGATTTCACATTTGCAATCACATGCTAAGAGGTGTTTGGAGGACAAACCTCCCTGGACTGTGTGACTGGGTTTGGGGGCTTTGGAGGGTTGGGGTTAGGGGTGGGTCCAAGTCCCCCTGGCTGTGTGGCTGATGATGCTCGGGGGACCCTCCGCCTGTGACCTATGTCTCAAAAGAGCCACAGTGGCTGGGCAGGAGTAGGGGATAGGAGGTCTTACTGGACACTGTCAACTTGATGTCTCTCTTTAAAAAAATTAAAAGCAAAGAGAAAAGCAACACGTGTCAGCGAAGACGACTTTGGTCCTTGACGATTCAGAGTTTGGGGCAACTCTGGGTTGTTACCACACTGCCCCACCCCTCAGTGTCCCCATCTGCAGAATGGACAGCACGGGGTAGGGATGGAGGACAGGAAGGTCTCTGAGGTCCCAGCCGAGAGAGGTCCTAAGGATTTCTAGTTGGATGTTAAGGGTTTTTTTTTTGCATCTCTGATGGGGGGCACGGTGAGGTTTCAGACTCCTCGCCTGAGACAGAGGGATTGGGGTGCATGGCCAGGCACCTCCTCACTTTATGTAAATCCTGCAAGGATAGACTGCTGAGACAGAGAGAACAGCAGGCCCCCCCCCCAACTTTGGAATCCCCTCTGCTATTCACAGCCCCCTCTGCATCTCTCCATCTCTGAGTCTCTTTCCCTCCATTTTAGTCTCTCTCTGTCCCCATTGTGGTGTGACCTACCTTCTTCATTTTTTACCTTCTTGCTTTCCTTCCTTCCCTGCTCTTTGCTTGTCTCTGTGACCCTATTCAGTTTGTCTGTCCCTTTGTGGGAGGTGAGGGATTGGCTGCTGAAGACATCTCTCACTCAATGCCACACTCCCCTACCTTATTAGGGGCCAATCCTACTTGATCCTTTCCCCGCTCCAGGGCATTCTATGGGTCAGGTCCTGGCATAAACCGGTGTCCAATGCAATTCCAAGAGGCCAACAGGGCTCAGAACCCTGGGCACCCAGCTGAGGTGGTAAAAGCCCAGAGGTGTCTTCAAGTCTGGGCACTCTGCCCACTTTTGGGCTTTGTTCTGATCTTTGTGATCAAAACTTTGTGATTCAAACATTTCCAGTTCTCTGGGTTCTCTCTTGTTTCCTTCTCATTCCCGCTTCACTGTGTCCTATGGCTCAGCCACAGTCTGGCTTGAATGCCTCCAGGTCTGTGTGGGAAGGGAGGGCTGGTACAAAGACAGGACAGACACACACGTGGATGCGTGGGCACACACAGACCTCAATCTCAAAGACAATTCAATTGAGCACAGCATTGCCATCATCTCCCTGTGCTCAGTCTGTGCTGGGTGAATTTGGGGCTCTCAAGAGACCTGAAATCCCAGTGGGGCAAATAGAGTCTGTTGCAGACACACCTAGCCCCGTGACATTATAGCAAGGCCAGAGGGACAGAAGTTAGAGAAGTCCTGAGGGAGAAAGGGTTTTCTATAGGAGGGGACATTTGTAATGGGTTTAGGGATGAATAGGAGTTCTCTGGGGAAAGAAAAGGGAGGAAATTTCCAAACAGTTCTAGTCTGGTAGTCAGAAAAAAAAAAATCATTCAATAAATATTCCTAGGCTCTCTCCACGTCATTGGATCAGTGCTGGGGAACACACACACACACACACACACACACACACACACACACACACACACCCCTTGACCAGAGACTCCAAGGAATCTTTTGGGAAATATCTTGGTTTTCTCAGGCAGATGTTAACACCCTCTTTTCATGCCAAAATCTTTCACAGATTAGCTCCCTTTAGGGTAAGGTTGTTGTTCTCAATCCCAGATTATTCATCCAGCCCACCTCTGCCTGTTGGATGATCTGAATTTCAAATCTGTCCCTTGTTCCATGTGACTGAGATTCCTTGTTCTCCCCAAACCACCTCCTAGCCTACCTTTTACCCCTGTTGGGGCCCTTTTCACCCATTGTTCTGAATGAGAACTTGTGTCACAATCTGGTTCAGAACCTTCATTCAACCTGCCTGAATTTAGAGGACACACAATACTTCCAAGTAACTTGGACAAATCAACTGCTCTTCCAGACATATACAAAGCTTAATATCTAAGATTTGCATGTGGCTGCCTTAGAGAGACTGAGCCCTTGGGAGTGCACAACTGGGACAAATATGCCCTGTGACCTGGGGCTCATCTGGGGCTCATCTCGTAATACACCTTCCAAAATCTTTCCAAGAATTAATTTCTCTGTCCTGAAAGCACTTTGTCCATCCATTCCACCACATTAGTCATTCTCTACGAGGGAGCTTTTGAAGCCTAAAATCCACTCTCCTTGGCTCAGCTCCAACCCCACAACCATCTGGAGGTGCTTCAAGCCTGCCTCCCTCCCAGCGTTTGCACCTGCCATGCCCTCTGCCTGTGGCTCTTTTCTCTCTCATGGGTGGTTCCATCTCATTTTTTACCTTCACAGAAAGTCCCCACTGCTCTGAGCCCAGCTATTCCTATCTCATCCTGTTTTAATGTCTGCCTAGTGCAGCACAATTCTGTACTTCCCACTCCTGCAGAAAAACCCTTGCCATTCATGCATGGGTGCAACACAGAAAAGCAGACCCTGGGCAAAGATAAGCCACATCAAACTTTCCAAAAAGCAGTATCCAAGAGGTGGGAAAATGACTAGGACAAAGTAGTCCCAACATTGCCTGCTGGAAGGACTTCAGGCAGGTAGAGCAGAGGCCCCACCTGGGGATGTCCTGTGGCCTGGGTGTTTGAATGACTGAATAAGTGAGATTTTGAAGACTAGGCTCCAAGCACATTTGTATATTCTCTCTTTCTCTCTCTCTCTCTCTCTCTCTCTCTCTCTCTCACACTCTCTCTCTCTCTCTCTCTCTCTCTCTCTCTCTCTCTCTCTCTCTCTCTCACACACACACACACACACACACACACACACACACACACCTAGAATTTCTGGTCTCTTTTTGTTCTTTCCTGCCTGGAAAGGAAGGAAAGGGGTGAGGGGGTCCTGGGTTCTGGGAATCCCATATTCTCGATCCTTTTGAGGGGAGATCAAGAGTTCTCAGGATATCTCCTCCTGGGGTCCCAGTGGAAAGTGCTGAGGGCAGGGGTTTTGCTTGGCAGCCAGAGGTGGGAGGGGGCAGTGGGGGCCTTGGCCTAGGACACCTTGTAAGGATTGTAAGGATTGAGGAAGGTCCCCTGGCCGGGGACTATGGGGGTTAGCAGCAATGGGGAGCTGTGCCGGATCATCCGATCTCAGCCCACCCTTCTGTGGGGTACACAGGTCAGAGGAAATGGAAAGAGGGCATGGCACTGGGACCCCCTGCAGAAACTCAAGCAGTTTTCTGGGTCTCCGCTTCATCATCTGTCAAACGGGTGAGTTTAACGCTGAGGTGAGGACCGCGTATGAGGGGGGTGGGGGGAGGGGTGGCAAACCCTCTTTGGGAAGCGGGGGTGGGGGGGGTGGGGGGTGGGGGGGTAGCGCCGGTGTTCCAGAACCATCCCCTCGGCCCCCAGGGTTTGGGCGCCCGAGAGAGCGCATGTGCTTTTGAAATTCCAATCCCTCCCCTCCCCGTTTATTTTTTGCACAAACATCAAGAGAATCCGGCCCGCCCCGGGCTCTACAACCGGTATCCTAGTCCCTCTAGCCCCCAGACCACTCCAAGGCCTGCTCAAAGAGGCCCTGCCCCTTACCCAGGCCCCGCCCCTCAAGGGAGCTGAGTTCCATACTTGGCAACTAGTATTGGGACCCAGACTTTGGGGACCCGTCTTATGGCTTTTCCAGGGGCAGGAGGCGGGGCCTCGAGGTACAACAGCCCCGGCCCGGCCTCCTCCGTTGGGGGCGGGGCTTCCTCCCATCCCAGCTTGAAAGGCCGCTAGGGGCGTGGCCTTCCGTTCTGTCTGTGACTTCCTTTTTCCTAGCGCCTGGGGCGTGGCGTCCTCAATTCACAATTTCCCCGAGGAGTAAGCTAAGTGAAAGGGGCAGGCGCCGCGGGTACTCGGCTCAGACCCGGGAGATTCGCCCTCTGGGGGTTCCTGGCGTGCAGGCGCCACACCACCCCACGCGCCCGGCGCAGGAACACTGCTGCCCGCCTGTACGCCCCGCGCTAAGGCGCAGGCGCGGCACCGCCCTCTTCTGCAGAGCGCGTGTCCGACTTGAGCTTGACGAACTCCTTGGCCACCTCGTCATTGCTGCGCTGAGACAGGATGCGCAGCACTGTGAGGCCGGTGTCGTCCATGTGGATGCGGCGGCCGAGCGGGAGCCAGCACGCGGCACTTCCGCGCTGGGCCAGCTCACGGAGCTGCAGCACGGCCAGCCCCACCGTGCGGTCCTCACGAGCGAAGCAGTAGTCCTTGACGCAAACCTGCAGCTCGTAGCACTCGGGGCCGGCGTCCGCACTCAGCGTACTGTGGGAGGGCGGGGCGTGAGTGCAGACTCCACCCCATTCGACCCGCCCCGGCCCCCCCCACCAGGCCGCCTTCCCGCCGCTGTCCACGCCCAGGCCAGCTCTCTCCCCCTCCAGACCCTTTCCTCCTCACCTCCACCCCATCCTCCCAACGACACCAGCCTACTCCAGCCCCCAGCCAAGCCCTGTCCCTAGCTCAAAGTGATCCTCCCCTCAGATATCCCTTGGTTAGGCCATACTCCCATCATTGATACCCAACTCCTTGCCCTGCTCTGGTTCAGCTGCATTCCCCACTACCGAGAAGCCCCTTGACCAGGTTTCCACTGGAGCCCAAATTTTCCCCGTGATGTGGCCCCTGCCCATTGCTCTCTAGCTCATTCTTCCGACACACCTTGATGTCTCACCATGAGTCACCCCCCACTCCGACATGCTTCACCCTCCCTTTAGATTGTGTCCCTAGCTCTTAACACCCCCCTCCTTTCTGGTCAGGTCCACGGTGCTTCCTCGCAGCCCCCTCCCAGTCGGTACTCCTAGTCCTCAGGTACTTTGTCACACTCCAGGAACCGTCACCGCCCCCCGCTAGATGGTGCTCTTGATCCCAAACCTACCATCACAAAGTCTGAACAACAGCCCTGACGCCACTAGCCCTGCTCTCTTCCCTCAGGGCCCCCCCCCCACAACTTTGATACCTTTTTACCCCTCTGCACTTCTGCCCCCCAAGATTACCCCCTCCCAATGTTCCCATGCCCCA
>PVIJ01014144.1:0-29714 GCA_004024925.1 Scalopus aquaticus | reverse complement strand
TCTCTGACAAAGCTCAGTCCTGCTCATCAGGAAGCTCCATGCAGATGTGACTCCAGCCCCACTCCACATGACACCCATCCCGTGCCCTGGACCAAGCCACCTCCTGTCCCTCAGGGCAGATTCCTCCACATGACCTGCCCAACAGCCCTGATGTGATACTGCCGTGATAAGGCTTAGAGTAGCAAATTTAAGATGGAGGCTTCACAAGGCCCAAAACTGGAGGTGTGGGTCCAAATGATTAACATAGTCATTAACCCAGTTACAGAAATGAAAAATCCTTAGGCACAGGAAATCTTTAGGCGAGGACTACTCTAGAAATGGAGACTGTCGGTCCACAAAGGAATGAACGCCCCCCAAAACCACTATATAAGAAAACTCCTGCCCTGGCAAAATGCAGTTCTTGTCCCAAGATTGTCTGCTGTGTCTATGCAGGCATCTCTTTTAACAGATCTTTCCCTTTGAAAAGCAGCAGCAGGGCCTCCTGGGTGGCGCAACAGGTTAAGTCTCAGCACTATCTAGAGCTACTGCAGCATGAGTTCAATCCCTGGCCAGGGAGATTCCCACATGGCATAGCAGACCTCTCCTGCATTGCCCACTGCTCCCTCAGCAGTGTACTTCGGTAGATCTGCCTGTTCTGCTCCTCACTCTGTCTCTGGTGAATCCTCTCACCACCCCACACCTCTGGTCTGCACCCCAGTTTGTATGCATAAATAAATGAATCTTTAAAAAAAAAAAGGCAGCAGCAGCAGCTCTCTGCTTACCCGTGTCTACACAGGTGCCTCTTTTTCCTTTTTCTCCTTTTCCTAATAGATCTGTCCTTTTAAAGTGCAGTTTTTACCTGTTCAAATCAATGCAAATATCTTCCTTAGGAAACTCGCCATGTGCCGCTGAAAGGGTATTCTGTGGAAACTTTTCTCAGAGGAAACCCAAGGACCCTGCTCACTAAACCCCATCATCTGACACTTGCCATGGGGCCTTCAAGGCACCAGTAGGATCTCTCTCTCTCCCCTCCCTTCTGTTATCCAGGGAAGTACAGCTGCTTTTGCTGCCTTCCCCTTTCTAGAGAAGGGCTGGAGTTTGGTGGCAGTTTAGCTGCCCTCCACGAACTGACAGACTCTAGCCAAGGCTACTCTTCGGTGGGCCTCTCAGTGTGGTGGTGGGGCCTTCAGGGGCCTGGGCTCCATAGGGCAAATGTCTGACTCCTCCAGGCTCTTCCCACTTAAATTTCCCTTCCTATACTTTAGACACGGTTCTTGGTCTTTTACAGAAGGGCTGGTATTTGGGGTCTGTTTAAGACTTGCCCCCCATGAATTTGGTGCAGCAACAAAGTATATGTCTCTCTCTATGCCAGATAAGCTCTCCCATTTCCTTTATTTTCCCTCCAGGCTTCATGAACCCTGTTTTTTTACATTTCAAGGGAAAAAAGCTTTGCTACAAAGATACCATCAGAATTGCTGACCACCAGATGATGGCGGAAGCAAGCTGGAGTCAAGCATAATCACCAGCCGCCATGTTGCAAGGACGGACATGTTGACTCTTGCCCACCCCCCCTTCTGCTCCCTTGTAATTCTAGATACACACCCTATACTCTGCCAAAGAGCGGGACAGTGGTCTTTTAGACACTAGTCTGCTGCCCTCCTCAATTTGTCAAGTTAAACTATTTTCCTTCTCCTCAAACTCTGCTTCCTTTTATTGGCAAAGGGAACCAAGACTGGGCCAGCATTCTGGCATCAAATTGACTGATTCTGGTCAGGGCTACTCCTTGGTGGGTTATGAAGCAAGAGGGTGATCTTTTAGACCCCCATGACCCAACAGGGCAAACAACTGGCTTTCCTCTCTCTCTTCCCAAGCCCACCACTCCCTTCTCCTTTTCCTTGGCAGAAGCACAGGATTCTGAGCCAATTCTTTGTTCAAACCAGATCTCTTTAGCCACTTAAAATAGTGGGCACAGGACTGCCAGTTAAAGACCTTTAGGATGGTTTCCACTTTCTAGAAGACTCTAGTGACAGGCTAAGCTAGTTTGTACCCTGGGTTACTGTCCAGTCTGGTCAGCAGGAAGACAAAAGGTGTGCACTGCAGGAAGTCATGCTGAGGATTTCACAACCCGCATGCTGCAGCTCTCCAATTTTTAGAATTTTAGTCTGAGACCTGGTGTTTATTGACCTGGCTCTGTGCTGTGCATTGTCCTCCTTTGCTGGCTTCTCTGCAGCCCTCATCTTTTTCCTTTGCTGCTCTGAACAAACACCCTGCCTGAAAGGCTCTTTTGCCCACGTGGGGTCTGACCTGTGCCTGCTCCAGACTTTCAGCCGCCGAGGCCTGGCTCCCTCCCTGACGTCTCCTGCCCTTTGAGTGCTTTCCTTAATCGCCCATATTTTTATAGCCTCTGTCCTTCATTGTGGCTTCCTGATTTTCTTTCCTCAGGCTCAGGTTTTAAATTCAAGATTCAAATCTGTCTTAATTTTAAAAGTCTAGAAGGACAGAAACAACTCCTGTTAGATACCCTGGAGTGGCAGAATTTTACAATTCTGTCTACCAAATCATCTCACCAGATGCTACAGAATTTCCATGATAGCAGCATTAAATTTCATCAGAGTATTTAGGTTGTAGGATGAGGGTCATCAGTCAGTAGCTCCCCCTTCAAGCTTCTTAGCCTGTCACAAACTCATCCTTGCAATCATCCACAGAGGAGTAGGGTGGGGGGGTGTGAGGGCATGTGTGTGTGTGTGTGTGTGTGTGTGTGTGTGTGTAGTGTTCAATACTCCTCTCCCCAGAGAAGATAAAATTGAAAGGAGCAGTTAGTGAGTAAAGCCCTGGGGTGCTAGGCCAAGGGGAGTCCCTCTTCAGGTAGGGCTGCCCAAGATATAGGACTGCTTCCCTGGGTATGCCTGTGGCGCCCTCCCTCCCCCAGTTTTGATTGTCCATGACAGACCCAGTCACAGGGCATTCATCCTGATGGTGCCTATTCAATCACTGGACTGCTCCCTGGGGCCATGCCCGCCCCCCTTCACAGACACTCATCCGTGATGGGGTCTGCTCAGTCTATCCCTGTAGACTGTATCTTCTCTAGATTGTAACTGGAAAGAGTTAATGCTCACTGATTTAAGGTTCTATCTGGACACTTATGCCCTAACTTTGCTAAATGGGTGTATTGAACTTAACATGAGGGTAAAACCTACATTACCTGAGGAATTAGACTATCTTTGTTCTAAAATGGGTATAGCTCTGGGGAAACTGTCCACTCATCCAAAGTCTCTTCTAGTGATGTAAAGAGAAAAATGTGGCCTTAGGAGACTGATGCAAATTTTCTGCCTACACTCTTTTTAAAATCAAAGGGTTATTCTTAGAAATACAAAGTTAAGAAATGGCTTCTTATCTAAAAGAGAAAACTATTTAGAAATTAAATGAAAAGTTTTCAGTGTCTTCATAAATATTGGTAAAATAGCTATTTCTTAAAATTAGTGTTCCTCAGTATTAACCCAAGGAGCCCGCTCACTGAACCCCAATATCACATCTCATCAGAACTCCATGAGCCCCATGCACCACAGCCCCTCTCTCACAGCCTCCTGCCCCCGCATAACCTCTAGGTTCCATAACCAAACAAAGTCTCCAAAATGGCCCTGCCTGACATGTCCCTTCTGGCCAGACCCCCCTGCCCTTCACAAGCCTTTATCATGATGTTAAGTCACACTTACTGCCTCCTCTTGGACCTGACTGTCCCCCAAGGTGGTCACCCCATCTAGTGTCCTCCCATGGACATCACCCCTCAGTGCTTCCCTTTCCAGCACCCCCCACCAGGGTTTGACCTCTGACCCTTCCCAGTCCTATACCCAGGGACCACTGGCCAGGTGTATACCCAAGGACCACCAGGTGTAGTGGGCCTCGAAGTTCACTGGGCATATGTCCCTTCCCCATGCTTCCTAAAGTACCCCAAACTCACAACTGGAAGCTCTCATTGTACTTGGGAGCCCAGCTGTTGTTTTTGGACTTGGTTGCAAACTTGCGTTTCTTGTCACTGAGCTGAGGTCCAATGATGTTGACCTCGATGAATGGTCGGAAAATGCCAGAAGTCTGCCACTTGAGGTCATTAGCAGCCACCACTGTTGGGGGAAGCAGAGAGTAAGTCAGCAGGCAGCTGTGCTTTTCAAAATCTGTCTAAAACACCACATTTCCCAGCATGCTCCTGTAGCTAAATATGACCAAGTGACTAAGATCTGGCCAATAGATGTGGGAGGAATTGAGGTGCAAGACTTTCTGGTTGTGGTTAAAAGCAGGGAGAGTGCCCAGAACTTTCTCCTTCCCCTACCTCCAGGCAGGAATATTGATGGGGGCTGAGGTCAAATTTGGGGCCCTTATGAAGAAGGAAAAACACAGTAGGGACAAAAGTGCCATAAAAGATGTCAGGAGATGGATCCCCAAACTGTGAACTTCCATATCAGCTCTGGACTCCTCAGAGAAAAATTAATTCAGTCTTACATAAAGCACAGTAATTTTGGGTCTTGGCTAAGACGGCCCAATCTGTGTCCTAATTAACAAAATAATAGCCAACAAAAGGAAGGCAGAACTGAGAGATGGAAAACATTGGACTGAGGTACTGTAACACTCTTTGCACCCCAGGATGCATTCATGCTGAGAGTGGTAACTTTGGAATCCTCAGTTTTATGAAAACTGTTCATTTTTTAAAAAAGATTTTTTAATTTATGCATACAAGAGCTGGGTTGTAGGCCAGAGATATGGAGATGGTGAGAGGATTCACCAGAGACAGATTGGGGAGCAGAACAGGCAGATCCCCTGAAGTACACTGCTGAGGGGAGCAGCGGGAGAGGCAGGAGAGGTCTGCTGCACCACGTGGGAATCTCTCTGGCTAGGGATTGAACTCGTGCTGCAGTAGCTGCTGATAGCTTCATTTTGCTGAGACTTAACCCCTTGTGCCACCAGGGAGGCCCTGTTTTGTTTTTTTTTTTAAAGGAAAAAAGTTTGTCTTGTGTAAGCCAGTATGAGTTGGATTTCTGTCTTAGAACCTAGTGCATCTGGTTGAGGGACACCGCTGGCCCCCCACCTCAGGCTACTCACCTTTCACTGTGACCTTTTGTTCTCCAGTTCCTGGATGAGTGAAGAGCTCAACATGGACAGAGACTTCACCCACAGGGTCTTCTACACCCGAGCCTGGGCAGAGCAGGGAAGGATGCTGGGTATTAGCTCCATTCTTTCCCACCCATCAGAAGGGACCTGGATCCCCTCCCATCCAACATGTGCTGGCAGCACCAGGTCATCAGCCCTGACAGGGTGTCACTGAGGACACTGGGATGGTAAGTTGTCTCTTACCAAGACTCTTGAGTCTTGGCCTTTCACTATCTTGCTGTGTAATCTAGGGCAGATCTCTTAACTTCTCTGAGCCTAAAACATCTGCTTCCTTTTTTCTCATTCTACTCACCGCCATGTCGTTAAAACTGAGACATCATCTTACACCATCTCTTATTGTCTTTCTGTGCCTCCATTTCTCCTCTTGGTTGCAACAATGCCACACTCTCCAGGTTCTCAGCTTGCACTCTAGGACTCCCTTTCACCTCTTTAGTAGCTTCCTTTCACACTGTTGGGGTAATCTGTACCTCAATCTTTGATACAATTTTAGTTTTCATTCCCTCCCTAAGTACTGATATACTGGAAAATTCTGCCAGCCCTACATGTAGATTCTGGCCCTCCTCCTTGGCCTCTGTTTTGGTCCAGCCCCCATCATCACATGCTTCGACTCAGCTTCTCTCAGTTCACTAGCCAAAGAAATCCTATTGTCATATCACATCCCTTCTCTGTTCAAAATCCTTCCTTCTTCATCTCACTTGGAAATAACCAGTCTTTTTCTGAGATATGAGGGATGCAATATCTTTCCTGACATATTCCTAGCATTACCTCTCTAGTCTCACCTCCTTCCACTGTTTCCCTCACTAACTCGTCTCCAGCAACAAGGACTTCACTGCTCTTCCAACACAGTGATAACCAGCCAGAGTCCTCACCCTCCCAGGAGTGACAGCTTGTAAGGGGGTCTTCTATTATCTTGCCCATTGCCCTCAATGCACCTCAGCTTTTGGTGAAGAAATGTCCTCCACCTTCACCTCAGGTCTTGTGTTCTCTCCCACACTCCAGGTGTGGCTAAATGAACCTGGTTGCCCAATCAGAGCATTTGTGTCCTTGGCTGAACTGATTAGTCCAGGGATGGTCATGTGACTTGAGCTAGGCCAAGAGGAGCTGACCCTGGGACTTTGGGTATGACTGTTAAGAAATGGTCTCTCTCTGGTGCTAAGTTGGGAAGAGTGTCTATAATGCCCAATAAGGGAAGAGCCTGCCCCATAGAGGTCTTGACAGAAACCAATGAATAATGGCATTGTCGAAGATGCTGGGTTCTTGATGATACCAACTAAACCTCTAATGTTTCAGTTCCAGAGTCAAGAATTTCCCTTGTCTGCTTGAGTCAGTGTGAGGTGAGCTTCTGTTTCTGGCCACCACAGGCCTAATAATCGTTTGGTTCTGATGGGGATCACTGAAGGGGCCACTTAAAAGCTTTTGAACCAGTTCCTCCCTCTGGGACTCTGGAAAGGTCATCCTGTGGGGCCTAGGGACCTGTGACCGCCAGCACCCTCCCCAGACCTCTCCCCAGCCTCCCAGGAAGCTCCCCATATCTGGAGCACCCCATGCATTAGGGGAGGAAAGGGGAAAAGTCAGGAGTGGGGGTGGGGAAGGAGATGGGTCAGTCCAAGGTTGATCCAAGTTATCTCACACTGGATGGGAAGTGACTGAGGCTTAAGGGGCAGAAAGGCCTGGAGACCCCATGACCCCAGTACTGGGGCGTGCACCCCCATTTTCACCACCCACCCCAGGCAGCCTTCCTTTTCATCTCAGGCTCCCAATCCCAACGCCCCCACCAGTCACATGCTCAGCCTCCCCTCCCCCCCACCCCAGGCTGATGCTTCATAGCAAGCTCAATGGGGCCAGACTGAGGGTGCCAGGTGGGAGTTGGACAATGGTGGGTGGGATTAGGGTCAGACCAAGGCCAAAGCTAGTAAGAAGGGGGAGGGGGGCAGTGCTGGGCGCCCCCATCCCATGGTTTGCTGGCTCCAAGGGGGTCTTTCCTGGTCTCTCTGTTCCCCCAACCCCACCCCACAACTGCTCCCAGTTTTGGGCCCCCCTGCAGAGGAAAGTTCCTTGGGCAAGTGACTTCACTTTGAGACTCAGCATCCTCATCTATGCAATGATGAACACTTTTGCAGGGCAATTGGGAGGAATCTGCTAAATCCCTCCCTGAGAACTGGTTGGCAAAGTGTTGGCTCAGAGTTAGAATTAGAGCCTGAAAAAAATATTAGTTTTCTTCCTGGGAAAAGTGACATCAGCAACAATAATAACTCTCAAATGCTATGAGCTATTGCACATCAGGAATTTTATAGATGAGAACAATGAAGTTCAGGGAGGCAGCCGCTTGCCCAAGGCGCCCGGGTCGCAGTGGCAGAACTGGGACCCCAGCCCTGCGCAAAAACCACAGGGCGCCCCTCAGGGGGACCCAGGCTCTACCTTCAGAGTTACACCTAGCAAGAAACGAATTCCCATTCGAATCTCTTCTCCTTCCCCACGTGGAACCAGCAAGCCATCCTTCCCCCTCGCCCGTGGGCACTGGCAGTGGCCTGGCCCTGGCAGGGGCCCCCCAGGCCAGGGAGGTGGAAGGACGGGCCTTTTACTAGCCGGGCCGGGAAGGGCGCAGGCACCGGGCACCGGGTGCGGGCGGGCGGCGGAAGCACGTACCCTTCTCAGGATAAATGTCTTCACTAAGAGTAAACCTAGTCCCTTTTCCACCATGGACTAATCACGGGGAGAGGGGGAGAGAGGAGGGGAGAGAGGGGAGGAGGAGAGACGAGCGAGCGAGAGGCGAGGATGGAGGGCAAGTGTGCGTGGCGGGGAGCAGGGGTGGCGCGGAGAGGGGGGCGGCGAGTGAGAGGGAGGAAAAACAAGAGAGAGAGAAACGTCAGCTGCACACGGACGGACAGACAGCCTCCCGCTCCGGTGTGGGGGGCACCAGGGACACTAAAAGCTGCAGCGTGGTCTGGGCACAAGACTGAGCGCAGAGGCCCCACGCCCACGGTGGACCCAGGGCTGACTGGGATGAGGAGAAAGGGGCTGCAGGGCTTTGCTCCACCCCCTACCCGAGCCCCCCCCACCACTGCTGTAAGGAAGCCAGGATCGGCGGCCAAGTTCTCTCCCTGGTCAGACTCTTGGAGACAATTTTAAAGAGGTTCCCCAGGGAGGGGAACTAGGATCCTGGAGTCTTGCCCCTTAGCCTCGGCTGCTGTGGTGTGAGCTCAAAGAGGGACAGGAGACAGAGGCAAGAGAAAAGAAAGAATTTGAGAAATGGGAACTCCCTCTCCGTCCACTACCTCTAGGTCGGTCCCTCCCAACCTTGGGATTGTCGATCATTCCTAGCCCCTTAGGGCCGGAGTCTGAGGTTCCTCCCCTGGGGCTGCTAATCATTCCTAGGCTACACAGCAGAGGACTCACCCAACCCGCATCTGTCAATCACTCCCTAGTCCCGCCCTCACGGAGGTCCCTCGCTCAGAGCTGTCAACCACTACGGATCCACGAAGTCGAGGTCCCGCCCCAAGGAGCTGTCAATCACTCTCCGGCGCTCGTGATCAGATTCCGCCCCAGAGCTTTCCAGGCCCCATGACGTCACAAATCTGCCCGGGAGATGACGAGCCCCTCTGGCCCGATGACGATCGCCTCCTGGTCCCCACCTGCTGTCGATTGGCCCGTGACATCACGAAGCTCACGTGTGCCCTGCAGCTGTCAATTCGCCCGGCCCATGACTCCACAGAGGAGGGTCAATGGGCGACCCCAGCGGCCAGGGGCTGCACTGCCCCTGTGGGCGGGGCTCCTTATCGAACTGGTCGGCAGCCTCTTACCCTGGGTTGCTTGCGTCTGCACGAAGGTCTTGATCAGCAGGTCGGTGGCCTGCGTGTAAAGAGACAGGGCGTATCGCAGGGACTGCAGGTCGGGACTCTTCTCCAGGAAAGTCTTCTTGAGGCCAACGCCCCCCGCGTGGAAGTATTGCTGTAGGGGACAGGGAGAGAGACTTGAAGCTGGACCCCTTCTTGCCTTCTCCCCAACCTAGCTGCCATCTATGCCACCGAATGGCCAGGGCTTCCCAAAGACCCAAGTTGGGTTGTACTACATCCCCAGCTCCTCCCCTGCCCTAAATCTGTCTAGAGGAACTCCCAGAGCTCACAGAATGACACGTAGGCCTATGAGCACCCTTTTCAGGTATTTTGTGGCCCCAACAGCAACCTCTGGCTTTCTTTCCAAGAGTCTTCCCTAGAACATTCCTGCTTCAGGATCTTTGCACTTACTGTGGTGATTGGTTGGAAAGGTACTGCCACTCCCTCATTTTGCCTTGGTTGGTTCTTTGTTTTCCTTTAGTTAAGGTTTCACAGAGCTTTCCTTGACCACCCTTCTTTATATGCCAACCTTATTTGGCTGTGATTCTCCATTTCAGCAAAACCTTGAAAAAGTAGTTTTCACACTTCTCATTTCATGGAGACCACAGCCTCTTTCATGCCTCCATATTCTTGCCTAGGCTGATCTGCCTCAAATGTTGTTTGCTTTACTTTGTGAACTCCTATGCATCCCTCAAAACCCAATTCCTACATACCTTCTTCAAGAATGTCCTCACTGCTTCTCCCCTGGGCTCTTCTAGCCCCTAGCCTTCCCTTGACCTAACCCTAACCTCATAGGGCTACTAGGGATGTCTGTATCCTGCTGTCCACCTCCTCCAGCCTGACACTCCTCAGGGCCCTGCCATCAGCCAGCCTGGCACTAAAGAGAAGGGACATCAGGGAGTGTTTAGAACGGGAATTAATTTAAGATGCAGTGAGCCTAGGTTCATGACCACACCAGCCATATACTCTGTATGTTCCTCGTGGGATGGGTGTGCATGGGGGGGGGTGGTCTCTCACCTTGATGGTATCCAGGGCCAGCTCAACGACTGCACACTGCTTCGGGGTCAAGCTCTTGGCTTCTTCTCGTACCATGTGGTCCTAGATGGAAGGAAAGAGGGCCAGGTGGGCAGAGCAAGTCCTCCTCTTTGGGCATCTGTCTATCTATTGGTCTTATCTCTGAGAAGTTAAATAGCAGGTTTGTCTTTTCAGCTCTGTGTCCCCAGTTCCAGCATATGACTGTCACAGAACAGATGCTCAATAAATGTTGAATAAATGGTTTTATCCATGTTCAAGCTATTGAACTTGATGCTGAACAATGCACAGCTTTCCAACAGAGAGGAGCAAATAAATTGAGGTGAACCCACCTCCACCTCTGACCTCACCTTGAGTTTAGACAGTTGACCCAGCTCCTTGGCTGCATTGAAGATCATCTGGGTTCCCTGTAGATAATAACAGACACATCCGGGGTAAGGGCAGGGACCTTGCAGCCCAGTCCCCAAGCACATGCTAACACCCCAGCCCTGGATGCCATCTTGGTTTTTGTCCAAAGTCTCTGGGAAGGGCAATGGTGTATCCCGGGATCTGTCCTGGAGTCCCCCAGGAAATGCTGAGTGGGAGGTTGTAAACCTGACCCTGGAAATCCCAGTGCCATGGGGATAGTGCTCACCTCCCACCTCCACCATGACCCCAGGCTTGTGGGACAGAGAAACAGACAGAGAGCAAGCTGCAGGGGGTGGGGGGAGGGGGAGGATGGGCAACCTGAATGGTGTTTGTGGGTATAGGCAGGGATTACCAACCTTATGTCAGGGAATCTTGAGAAAAACATGGGATGGGCTCTAGCAAAACCCCTCATTCCCCCAGGTCCCATTCCTTCTGTGGAAGGAAATCCCCAGTAGTCTGGGGGGCTGTCAGTCTGACCTTTTAAAGGAAGAGTCCTCCTTCCCCAACACACACCTCAGTACCCATCCCTACTTTTCCCCAAAACAGATACCAGCAAGACAGCATCCTGGTTATGGCTCCAATGAGCTGGGTGGGCCTGGGTTCAAATCCCAGCTCTGCTGTGTGGCCTGGGCAAGTCACTAACCTCTCTGAGCCTCAGTTTCCCAACTAGATGGGGGAAATATATCTACTCTCTGCTTAGCTGAACTGAAAGTGTCTTTTTGTTCAATGCTATTATCACTTGGTTTCAAGGTCATGGGTAGTGCTGGGGAAGATGGAGTTCTGAACTGAAGTCAGTTGCCCTGTATAACGATCGTTCATCATTGTGCTGGGTGAGCTGGTCCTTTCTGGGCCCTGGTTCCTCTTCTGGATAACAGGGATGCTTACATCAATTTGGGGTATGGGGTGGGGCTGAGTATTAATGAAGTAACTGGGTCTTGGGGTGTTCTGGGGCTTCTGGGTGGGGCTAGACATAGATGGGGAGCATTTTGGAGTCACGTTGATGAGCTGCCACTACTATTGTTATCATCTTGGCTATTGTTACTCTTATACCTTGTCTTTGATTCCCTGAGGCTGTCACAAGGCTCCATTACTCAGCAGTTTTGCCTGCTGCACCCTCCTCCCTGCCCACTCCCCCCCACCTCCAACCACCCTTCACAAGCAAGCCAGACAGACAAAGGAAGAAGAGACCAACAGACAGGTTCACAGAACACCCCCAAACTGCACGGACTACAGAGGTGGAAGGAAGCACAGGTAGGATGGGGTAGGGGTGGGGTGGGGAGCCCGACAGACACTGAGAGGCCGGTCTTACATCTGAGTGGCTTGGCAATTTCACCCTGCCCTGTGGAGAGAATCAGGAGGAGGTCAGAGTTCCAGTGGCTGCTGGGGGGATTGTCAGTGGGACTTCCCTACTCCCATACAGCACATTCCCACTCCCCAGCCCATGAGCTCCCTCCCAGGTCCTAAGTCTAATGCTAAGTCCCTCCGCAGCTAGAAACCTTCCCTTGTCCCTGGTGGGGGGTTTGGGGTCAGACGCCGAGACTGCAAGGAGGCAGAGGAGGCTACAACTAGTCTTTCCCCTACCTGGGACAATTTCCCAATCCCACAGCCAGCCTGTCCTGGGTTAGGTGACTTGGGAAATGGGAGAGAAGAGAGAGGGCTCAGGTCTCTCCTCCCCCAGCTTCCAAGTCCTTACCCTGTCAGGCCTGACTAAAGAACTGCACTAATAAATATTACAAGTTTGTTCAACATGGACACACCTCCAGGCACAACTGTGGGCTGCAGAAAGTGTATGCACGCACACACTTGGATCAATATTCAAACACGCACAGCCAGAACGCTCATGCGAAATATACATGTGCACTCTTGAACCCTTGCATGGATGCACAGGCACACACACAAACCCATGTCCTCGAGCCCCATGGAGATGCACATACAGTGCCAGGCACGTAGAATGTGCCCCTCAAAGGGGTGGATGGGTGAGTAGGGAGACCCTACAGCCCACGTTCATGAAGCTGAGATGCCACCTGTGAGCACACAGGAACATCTCCACCAGTGTGGAGCAGTGGAAACTCTTCATGTGCTGCCCCAGCTCCACCTCCTTACAGCAACACCCTTCAGAACAAAAGCATGTATTAAAAAACCACACGTCTCAGTCCAGAGGGCCCATCTGTAGGCCCTTTTTGAAGCCATAGTCAGCTGAGCCCAGGACTGGGACGAGCCCCTGGGGTCTTGCTGTGAGAGGGTGGGAGCTGTTTGTGCAGCATTTGCTTACATGTGCACGTGTGTGTGTATGCTCATTGCATGTGCACACGCGCGCGTGCGCGCGCACACACACACACACACACAAAACCCATGTCCCTGGGGAATCACCTTGTCTCTGACTCCTGGTTTTGCTGGACTAGGTTAGGACACATGCCCATTCCCCAGGACCCCAGCTAAACTTCCTGCTCATGCACACACGCATGCACGCGCACACACACACACACTCAGACGCCAGGGCTTGGGACCTCAGCGGAGATGAGGCCCTCATTACCTTTTCTAATCCCTTGCCATGTTTTCTCAAGAGGGTGCCCTGCAGAGACAACGTCACAGGGTGATCAACCTAGCAAGTCATGTGGGGTGGGGACCCGGGGTGATTACATGTCCTCATGGGATGGGGATAAGGGGCTGGTGAGTAGATTGTATGGGGGGTTGTACCCTAATGACCAATCCTTAAAAGGTGGGTGGGGGAGAGACAGAGAAAGAAAGAGAGAGAGAGAGAGAGAGAGAGAGAGAGAGGAGACAGGAGAGAGATGATAGACAGAGAAGCAGACAGATATAGAGAGATACAACAGAGCTAGAGACAGAGTGAGCCAGAGAAAAAAGAGAAGTCTGCCCAAACAAAATCCATTTACATATACTGTACACGAGGCTCTTGTTTCTTGGGTCAACAGGAAAGCAAATAAGCGCCAAATGCAGACAGACCTGAACTAGAATCCCCACTCTGGTATGTATTTACTATGTGGCTTTGAGCAAGTGACTTCTCCTCCCTCAGCCTAGGTTTTCTCATCTGCAAAATGGGAAAAATAGTGTCCACTTCTCTCGAAAGCTTGTCCTGTGGTGAGCTGAAACAGCAGGTCTAGCCATGAGTCCTGAGCTTCCTGCCTGCAGGTGCCTTCAGGCAGGTACAGCCGGAGCCCAGACTGCAGCCATCAAGCGTGAGGTGAGCGCTTGAAACCGCTCTAAAGTTGTTATTTTTTTTTTAATCGATCTTTGCTCTTGTGTGTTCTGCAGACTACTACCAACATGAACAGAGATGTTAGCGCTGATTCAGTCGCCATGTGTTGGTCAGTTCAGAGGTGGCTGCTTTATGCATCACCCCATTTGATTCTTAAACTCTCAGAAAGATGCTACAATGAATTCTTTCATCCAGACAAGGAAACAGAGGTTGGAGGTGAAGGGACTTTCCAAGGTCACAGAGAGAGAGTGGCTGGGCTGGGATTTGACCCCAAGTCTGCCTGACACCAAAGCTGCCTCCCACCTGAGTGCCTGGGTGTGCCTGGGATTTGTGTCACCGTGAACTGGAGCAGGGCAGGCAGGGGCGGGCAGGGGCAAGCTCTGAGTAGCTGAATAGGGCCCTGGGTAGGGAGGGCCTATATTGGGGGGTGGAGGGCTGCTCACAGTTCAGAATCTAAAGGGGAGGTCAGGATCCCCTTGACTTTGAATTTCCTTCTAACTTTGGGGAGAACCCCACATATCTTGGTGGCATCTGAGCACAGGAGCAAGGTTAAATTCCAGCTGAAGGAAGAGAGCAGAGGTGAAGGAGGAGCTGGGAGTGAGGAGCCAAGGACGGTGCGCCTCGGAATTCACAAGGCAGCTGCAGCTGCGGGGATGGTGGGCGTGGCCTCCCTCCCTCCCGGGCCCACCCCCTCCCCATGCCCCACCCCAGACAGACACAGGCACATCTAGGCGAAGGTGGGACGGTGGTGGTGGGGTCTAGGGACGGCAGGGGGTTGGGGGAGGATGATGGGTGAGGAGGAGGCGCTGGGCGGGTGGGATAGGGGGTGCAGCCACGCGGTGGGCCTAGTCCAGACACAGAGCGGACGGACAGACAGACGGACAGAGGGGCCTCTACTTACGATCATCTGTCAGCCGCGATGGGGGAGGGGTGGCGGGGGAGGGGGGAATAAGTCACCATGAGTCTCCCCAGAAGGCCAGGGAGGGGCGGAGATGGCACCCATGGGCAGACCGTGTGTCCCAGCCCAGCCCCATCCGCGGGTGAGCAGGTAGCGAGCCTCCCTCACCACCTTTGCTTCTAGGTGGTCCAGCCAACCATCCCCAAGGATCCCTTGTCCGCCAAGGGGTGCCCTCCCACGCTGTGCTGTGCCATCAACCTGCACACCATTGCAGTCCTCAGCCTCCCAGTCCCATGTCTCTCAGGAGCCACAACCCTACACAGATGTCACAGTCTCCACTCTGACAACACCCACTCCCCCAACTTGATCCCTGGGGATCATGGTCTCTCAGCTCTTCCCAGAAGGCTCCCAGAAGCATGACCCTCATCTCTGGATAGCTGTTGACCCCTGTTGACCATTCAGACCTTGGATGCTCCCCTTGACCTTTTACTTCAAGGAGCCCTCTGTTTTACTGGTCTCTGATCTTTGAAGTCCATGATGTCTCCACTCTTTGTCTTTTGATTGACCCTGCAAGGCTCTCTGATGAGCCTACTGATCCCTATGACTATGTGACCCACGAATGGTCTTGAAAGCCAAGCGGACCTCTGTTTTCTGGGTGATCTCTGACCTCTGGATGACCCTTTAGCCCACATATAACCTCTACATCCATTGGATGCCATTTGTCTCTACTTGCTGTCTTTGACCTTTGAATAATTGAAACATAAATGACCCCTTCGAAACTTGGATGACTTTTGGCTCATGTGTGACCTGTGAGCCCCAATGCCTTTGGCACTCTCTGGGCTCCCGGAGGAAAAGTGGTACAGGTATCCCCTCTGGTCCCCTGTGGACCTCACCGTCTGGTCAGTGAGGGGTGGCAGGACGATGGTCTTTTCCATAGTGTTCATGACCAGCTTCCATAACTCCTTCAGTACTCGCTTCAGCACCGTCTTCTCACAGATTTTGGCAAAGAGAGTGAGGCTGGAGGCAAGGGGCATGTCTGAGAGAGAGCTTGGTTAGCCCTAACCCACAGAGCCCCTTCCCCTCAACACCTTGGCAAGGTGGGAAGGCATTCTGTGGACAAGCTAAGGGCGCAGACCTTTAAAAGGACCACTAGGTGACCTGATGGAGCTACAGTGCATGATGCACGTGAAAAGTAAATGGTGGCTGGATAGGTCAGCTGGGGCCAAACTGGAAGAGGTTTCAATGTATGGAAGGCCTGGGCCTTAGTATGAGGTCCGTGCAGAGCCATGGAGTGTTCAAGAGGGGGAGACACGGTCAGACTTTCCAACACATAAGAATGGAGTGGGGTGTAAACTGGAATAGGAAGGGTAGAGACCAGGACTCAGAGGGGGCTGGGGCTATGAACAGGAGAAGAAAGGGATATCAACAAAGTGATATTGACTTTAAAGAGATACTACTGTATGGGGATTGAAGGGAGAGTGTAATCCAGCATGATCTTTCCAACAACTGACTCCCTCCGAGCCTGGCTCATCAAACCATCTCTCCCACAACTTCTTTAATGCTCCCTTCATCTATTTTTCTTTCCTTCTTTCTTTCCAACCACATCACCATTCCTTTCTTTCTTTCTTCCCATTTTCCATCATCGCCTCCCTCTACTCATCCATACATCCACGCATGCACACATCCATCCAGTCACCTATCCATCTTCCCATCCATCCAAATACCGAACTATCTATCCAGCCATATGTCCACCCACCTATCTCTTTATCCATGTATCCTCCATCTAGTCTTCCAAGTATTTTATCTTTTAACCTAGCATCTATTCTCCTACCCATCCCTCATGTCCTCTCTCTGTCCACTCACCACCCATTCACCCAAATATCTACTCACCACGTCTTCCAATCACTTGCCCACCCATATTTATATCCTTTCATGCCTCCACCCACCCACCTAAACCATTCAACCACCACCCAGTCAATATACCCCAAGTGTCCTTTCCAGGCCAGCCCCCTGAGTGTCCGAGGCCCTGCCCACAGTCCCTCCCTGACAGGCCCAGTCCACCCAGCCTGGCTCACTTGCTGTCAAGCAGGTCCATGATGGGTTGCAGGACGTTGTCAGCATCCTGGGCCACACTGCTGCAGGCACTGGCTGGCACATTGCCCGTACCCTTCACCTGGCTAAGGATGTCACCCATCTGCTTGACACACTCCTCTATATGTGGCTGGAAGCTGGGGGCACAGAGGGAATGGGCTCAGACCACTCTCCTGGTCTCCCAAAGGAGAGTGATCCCTACTGATCCCTACTGATCCCTGAGGCCACAAATGCTGATCTGCAGACTTTGAACTTTTATCGTTAGCATCAGGGACTGGTGTATAATAGCAGAATCTGGCCCTGAATTATTCATTTTAATCACATAATCCTACCCAGGTAATATTAGTATCATTATCCCCACCTTAAAGATTCATAAACTAAGGCCCAGAGGGTTCTAATGACTCACCCAAGGCAACACAGCTAGTAAATCATGAAGCTAGGATTGAGCTCAGCTTCATCTAACTCTGAGGCTTACTACATCTGCTGAGTCTCTGGATGTCTCAGAGGTCTGGGTTCTGTCCCCTTCACTCTGCTCCCAGCCCTAGAGATGTTCCCACCTGGTAGCAAACACCCGGCTGAGCTCATCCAAGACATTGTTGAGTTTCACCTGGAGCTCCTTCAAGATGTCACTGGCCTCAGCATCCAGCTGAGGAGGGAGAAGGGATATCAGGTCAGGTTTATGGACCATCTAAATGAGCTGGGCCTTTTCCCATCAAATTCCTTTCCAGAGAAAGGTATCCAAGGGCTTGAAGGCAACTGAGACACAGACAGTTAGATGCTTGCTTGGGTTTGAGGAAGTAGCTGATCTGGAAGTAATCAGGCATGAGCTCTGAGGTCTACAGGGAAATGGGGTTCACCCCGCCTCGGCCCTATCTCACCTCCTTCCCTCCCATGGCTTCAAACATCTTCTCTAGCTGAACTCGTAGCTGCTGAGTGTTGTTCATGAGGATGCAGGGCTGCAGATGTGAATAAAGCAGGGTGTCAGTGCTCAGGTCGCCTTTCAAGAGCCTCCCCCCTCCCTGACCGCCAGGGACCCCAAGATGGCTCCAGGGTCTGGGTCTGGAAAAAGCTAAGGTCCCACAAGTCATTTGAGATTGGAAGACAGCCTTTGGGGTCAGGTTCCTGGGAATGTTAGGGAGGGGAGGCTCTCCGGGTACTGGTAGGTGGTGGGAAGAAGGAGAACTCAAGTAACTCCTCTTCCCTGGGGTAGGCTAGACCTCCAGGAAAAGGGGAGTCCTTATCACACATCCATACTCTCCTACATGGGATTAAGACTTTGCACATTCACATTCATTTGCCCTGAAGGCTTCTCTCACAATAACCAGACAATCACATGACCCCTCACCTCCGTATCCCCTCCAGATACAGACACACAGTTGGACAAAACATGCAGATATAGGTCAGAGCCCAGGGAATAATGGATCCCTAGGAGTGAAGAATGGGGCTGGGGGCGGGACGGGACAGGGGCCCCCGCAGGTCACCACTTTCTCCTTCTCCTTGGAGCAGTAGGAGGCGTAGTCCTTGGAGATGATGTCCGCATACTGGAGCAGTACATTACTGATGGTCTGGGGAGGACACAGAGTGTGGTGAGAGAGAAGTATGGGACTGGGTGGGCCCCTAGTCACCAGGTCCCATCAAAGCAACTAGCAAGATCAGGGATGAACTGGAATCTCTATTGCACCTAAGATAGACTAACGGGCTAGGCAAATTCTCCATCCATGATCATCACCACCAAGGACAGGATAAAGAAGATTATTGTATGTAGATCCAGGTTTTTGTTTTCAGAGCAACCAACCATCATATTAACCCTGCTTCAACTACACGCATAATCTGATCCCAAACTACATCTCAGTTTCTACCTGCAGTCCCCAACATCAACTCAGCCTAAAGCCAACCTGACTGAATCTCAACCCCTCTCCAATGGTCCCACCCTCCAAATTCACCTGAAGGATGGCTCAAATTCTACATAAATCCTGGCACCCACTCCAACCTCAATGCCAAATCAAATCCCAATCCTATTAGTAACCCCAAATCCAAATTCCACCTTCATCCAGCTCCAAATGTCTAACTTTCACCACAACTCAGACCTCAACCCCAACTCCAACCTCAGCCCAAATGCTAATCCCAGTCTCAACTCCAACCTCTATAATGTTGTCAAACCCAACTTTGACCCAAACCCAAGCCCTGTCTCCAACTACAAGTCCAATTCCAGCTTCTATGGAATGATTAGCTCCAGTGTTGTTTGGATTGGTTATTCCATTGACCTCAACCACAACCTCAATCCCAATGATATCAACAACCTCAACTTTGATGCAAATCCCTGCCTCAACCTCAATCCTGACCCTGTGATCCCAACGCCAGCCTCAACTCTGACCCCTCCATGATCCACCTGGGCCGTATGCGCACCTTGGCAAAGCGCCTCATGTAGTGCCCCACAATCTGGGGGTCTGGGCACTCCAGTTTCTTGATGATTTCAAAGCTCTGGTTGAGCTGGGAGAAGACGTCCACTACAGAGCAGGAGAACAGGGCATGCTCTGAGGTCTGCTGGAACTACAGAAGGAAGGGGGCCAGGAGGGAGGAGAGGGGTCAGAGTAGAACAATTCCCAGAGCCCAAACCACCACCCCTCAACAGGGAGACCCAGAGACCAATCATCCTGGAGATGAGATGGAGAGATGTGAGGTTGATTTAGAGCTAAAAGAGAGGTGGACGCACAGGTCACGGGTGGGTGGGTGGTCAGGTTTGATGAACTGACATTCTATATTTGTTGAATGAACAAAAGACTTTCAACACCACAAACAAGACCAAGATGGTAAACACCTAAGGATGCCTTTTGCCCCCAAACTGCATCCGATGGAATCCCAGAAGAAGTGAGGCCACAGTGGGCAGACTGGAACCTTGGTCGTGGGTCAGCTTTCTTACCCCATCCTTCTTGTCTCGCTCCAGAGCCCCATGCAGGAAGTCCCGGGACACCTCCTCATTCTCATCCAGCCACTGGATGACGAAGGGCTCAAACCACCTTGAATGGAGAACCAACATGGTGTCCTGTGGCTTCTTGTCCCCCTGATCCTCTGCTCAAACTCACTCTGTAGACATGAGTGTTCACTCCACTGCTGCCCTCCCCCACCAGGCCTCAGCCACTTTACTTACGAATCAGACTGAGCGACCATTGTCAGAGGAAGGCTTAGACTTGTGGGGGTCCTGGTTGATAAACTGTCCATGGGCAAGTGGGTTTACTCTCTGAGATCTCAACACAATACATTAGGTTGTTTGCAAATTGTGGCCACTATCCTACCCTTCAAAAACAGTCTAGGAGTCAGACATCTTGAGGTTGTATCCTAACTCTGTTATTTATCAAACCTGGGGAAAGCCCTCCATTTTCTCATCTACAAAGTGAGAATTAGAACACTTGAGTCTCATAGAAAGGATTAAGTGGGAAAAGGCACATGGGGCTGCTCAGCACAGTTCCTGATACTTACGAATATTAATTGTCTGGGCTACTGGAGTCCATAGTAGGATGACTAAGGATGGAGAACCCTGGGTTTGAGCCTCAGCTGAGGCCCTGGTACCCAGGGAACCCTGAGTAGATTAGCGTTGCTCTCTAGGTCTCAGTCTAGCTGTCAATGCTACAGTTCCTGTATGGGCTCAGGATAGTGACTTACGCAGGATACTCAGGCACTCGGTCCTTGAAGGCAGGAAGCTCTGCCACGTACTCATTGTAGAGCCATTTAACCTTGAAGTGGAGGTTCATGTAGTCAGCGCTCTTGCACAGACGATGCTTGTCATGCTCTGGGAGGTGGGGAGCAAGGGGGCGGATCAGCCAGGAGGGTGGCCACTCTTTGTCTCAGGAGTGCCCACACTGGCCATCACTGGTGTCCAACCTCAGGCATCAGGTTGCGGGGCATTCACAGCCTTGGAGATGACATTAAGGTACAGTTACCTGCTGTGACCAGGCTGGGACACAGGGGGTTGTGGGGACTCACCCTCCATAGCATACTTCATGTCCTGGGCAAACAGGTTCCACATGACTTCAGCACTGATTTTACCCACATTCAACTCCTGGGGAAACCTGGTGAAGGTCACACAAGGATGAAACATTGGCAGATGGAAGCCAGATGGCAAAGACTGCTTTGGCCTTCTCAGCCCCAGAGGATACTGGGGATAGGCAAGAGATCTAGATTCAAGTTTCCTCATAGCTACTGACTTGCTGAATGACTGGAGATTGAGATCCTACTTCTTCCTACCCATCCCTCCATCCATTCATTCACCCACTCAGTCTTCTGAATCCATCCATCCATCCATCCATCCATCCATCCATCCATTTCTTTACCTATACATTCATCCTTCTGCTAATCTATCCATCCATTCACCTACCTGTTCATCCAGTCATCCATCCATCTATCCATCCTTCATTCCATCCACCTCAAATCCCTGAACTTATCTCCATATCTAAGTAACCAAGACATGTTGGCACCCCAGTTAAGGGCCTCTCTAGTGCTAACCTCATGGAGAAATAAAACTGTTCACCTCATGGAAAAATAAAACATTCAGCTAAGAGAGATGAAAATTCTACAGACATGTAAATCCAGGCAAAATTGTGCACATAATCACACAATACACAATAAACACTATCTATTCTTATTTATGAACATATATATATATACACACATACAAAATCATATACATTTGTATACAATGTCATTCACACGGATCACATGCAAAATACATGTCTAGATTACACCAGTAATTATGTACACATACACAATTTTAGGTTTATGTCTGCAAATTATGCCATATTTTATCTAGGCAGAACCATATCCACAATTGTCTGTACATACACATTTTATATATAATTAGACATCATAATCTTGACACCCAAGACACAAAATTGTGCACACACACATGATGACCTCCAGATAATTAACTTACACACACACACACAACTCACTGATTGAGGCAGGGAGTATAGGAATTCTTGTCTTCCTCAATGATGGACACTATCAGAGTGATCAGTTTGGACCAGAAGTCAAGATTCTTGATGCTGGGACCCTGTTCCTCTGGGGGAACTTCACCCTTCTTGGCCTGGAAAGGACAGTGGGGACATTGGCAACAAGGAGTCAATGACGAGCTCATTATTGAAGGACAGGACGTTGGTGAGAAAGGGGCCCCTTTAACATTGTGTGGTTTAGAAGGGAGGGCTGTATGAAAACGAACTGAACTCATGTAAACTGGCCCAAACAGGGCTCAAGTTCATGAAATTTAATATGACTCAACTCATAAAACTAAATGGAAGTGAATTTAGTTGAACAAATCCAAGCCCACTAAACCAAATAGAACTGAAAGGAATGTAAAACAGGCCCACTTAGCTTAACAGATGGCAGTTCCCAGATTTAATTTAACAGAACTGAACTTGGGCCAATTACACTGAATAGAGTAGAATTAAACTTAACTGGATGGAATTAAATTCAAATAAACTCAAGTGGAATGACCCAAATCAACTTAAATAAAAATAATAGAAATAAATCTACCTGAAATCAACTCAACCCAAAATACCTGAAACTCTTCAGTTTAACCCAAGTCAACCCAGCCTAACTACCTATTCAGCTCAACCTAACATACTAATGTCAACTCAATCCAACTTTAGTCAGTCAATGGAAATAGACGTAGCTAAATGCAGGTGAAGTCAACTGAACTCAACCTCACCTAACCTAACAACCCAGTTCATCCTAACTCGAGTCAATGCAACCCAGTCAAGAACAACTTCAACTCAACTGAATGGAAATGAATGAATTTTTGCTCAGTTAAACTCAATCCAACTTTGTTCTGCTCACTAAAGAGCAAAGATGTACTCATCTAAATCCAATTCAGGGCCTCCCTGGTGGCACAATGGGTTGGGTGCACCACTGTGGAGCTATCCAGAGCCACTGCAGCATGAGCTCGAAACCCGGCCAGGGAGATTCCCACATGGTGCAGCAGACCTCTCCTGCCTCGGCTGCTGCTCCCCTCAGCAGTGCACTTCAGTTGATCTGCCTGTTCTGCTCCCCACTCTGTCTCTGGTGAACCCTCTCACCACCCCACACCTCTGGCCTACACCCCAGCTTGTATGAATAAATAAAAATAAATCTAAAAAAAGCAATAATAATAAAAAATTAATTAAATTAAAAAAAAATTCAATTAGGCATGACTTGATTTCTACTCAACTGAATATAAATAAGAATGAAATAAAACTGGACTGAATTCACCTATCAGAAGCCCAAGCTAAGGTTGCAGCCAAATCAGGCCCTCTAACCCTGCCATGATTTCTCCATTCCAGTGCAGATCACCCTGGGCTGTAAATCTCCAATTCCTACATTTTACCTTCTTAATGGGGTATATAAGCCCCTTAAGCCCTTATTGATAATCCTAGGACATTATATGTGTAGATAAACATGTTAAATGATCTCAAACTGAGTTGACGTTAATAAAAATTAAGAAATTCAATTCAACTAAACATTCATTGACCCTGATTCTATTTCAGGCACACTGCACTAAGCCAAACTCAGGCAAATTTAACTATAAGTAAATTTATGAGTAGCTATCGGGTACCAGGTGCTATCGCTGAAGTATATTTTACCTAAGGCTTACATCTCATTCAGTCTCTCAATCCTTACTTGTGGACTTATGGCCCATTTTACAGCGAGAGATGCTGAGACTCAGAAAAGTTAAATTGCTCGAGAGTGGGCAGATCTTGGGATTGGGTCATTATTGGGTCTCGAGATTGGGTCAGTATCTGGTTGGCAATTGTACTCCCTCTGCCTCATCGAGGGTCCTCACCGGGTCTGTCTGGTACTCCCGACTGTAGAGTTCATGACAGTTGTTAAAGATGTACTCATAAGTAGAGTTGAGGCAGGCTTTCACGCAGTCCTTTACTACCTGGCTGGCTCGGGGTGGGCTCTGAAGTTCTTGCACCTAGAGGGAGGGAGACAGGCCTGGGTGGGCACAGAAGGGACAGGAATTGCTCAGGAGGTGGCTCTGGGTTCAAGGAAATGTAGTAGTGTGAAAACAGGGCTACTGAGAAAGAGTACTGCTCTCCAGGAGAAAAGTTAGTTGTTTAGGAGCTAAGCATCCTGGAGGAGCCTCCTTGGCAGGCTAATAGGACTGAGTCCCTGTTCCTACCTTCATCCGAAAGAAGGTGATGCTGGTGAGAAGGTCCACAGTGGATTTGAGGTCCTGGAGTCTCTCAGGGCTGCTGGCTGGGAAGTTATTCTGTTAAAGGGAGAGGAAGGATGGGATTATGAAAGGTGGGAATGGATGAGACCCGAGTTTTAGAAGAGATACAAGAATCCCAAATTTACAGAGGTGGGCTGGAAATCAATGAGAACAACTTGAAGCCATAGGGGGTCTGCTGGGATGCACCAAGCACACTGGACAGGTGCTGCCCACATGGAATATATTCCATCTCTTAAGATGGGCCCTCCCCCATGCCTATCAGGCACACATGTACATGGGGCCAGCAAGTCATCATGCATGCACTTCTCACCCGGTACATAGAAAGATCGATCCGCAGGGAATTATGCAGCTGGTCCAGGAGCTTCACAAAGCGCTCTTTCTGAGAAGGCAGGGAAGAGGGAGGGTGGGGTCAAGTGTAGCAGCTAAAGGTGGCTACCGTATTTGCTGAGTGCTTACAATAAACCCCATCCGCCATTAAGCTGATCCCTCATAACATTGCTTCCATTCTACAGAGGTATAAACTGAAGCTCAGAGAGGGGACGTGACTGATGCAAAGTCAGACAGCAAATCAGGTCCAGACTGGGGACCTGGGAGCTGTATAGGGCCTCACCAGTGCAGAGTCAGGCTCTCCCTTATCCCCCAGCCCCGGCCCCTGGAACTGACCCCAAAGTTGGAGGCAGCAAAGCGGTCAGAGGCGGACACGTTGGTGGAGGCGGTGGTGTGCGCATAGTAGGCGTTGATGTTGGCAAGCAGGGTGCTCATGACGGCCGGCACCCCAGGGCACATGTACTTGGAGGAGAGGCAGGCAAAGTGGCTGGTGGGAGGGAGCAGGAGGCAACTGGGCCTGATGTCCAGCCGAATGGGCCTTTTTCCCCCAGAATGCCTCAAAGACACCCGTGTGGCTCCCCCAACCTCTAAAATAACACCACCCTCCAAGTTTCTGTCTCTTCGCTGGGTTGTCCTATCTCTGCCTCTAACTCTGACTTTTGTCCCTGTTACTCCAGCCAGCAGCAATGGCACTTTCCTGACCTCCAGAGGAATTACTTGAACACCATCACGCCCACTTCCTCTCTGGCTCCTCCTCCCCAAAACTCCTTCCATCCCAGATCTGCCAAGACCCATTTGGTGAACCCCCCCACCTAAGTTTCCTGTACCCCCTGTCCTCATGTCCACCCCAGCCTGCAGCCTCACGTCATGGCTTGGTAGATGGATTCAACGCCGTAACGCATGGCAAACTCATCCACAATCTCCTGGGCTGTCTCATCGTAGTAAACCTTCCAGGCATCATCACCTTTGGCATCTGGGATCTTCACAACCCCATTGTTCTGCATGTCTGTCACGAAGTGGAACAGGTTCTGCCATCATAGGGAGAAGATGTCACAGAGTGACAGAGGACAGGAAGTTTCAGAGATCTTAGGTTTGGGGTGGCTTACATCATCCACCATTCTGCTAATTCATTAATTCATTCATCTATTCTTTCATTCATTTAATACCCACCCTTTCCATCCAATTACCCCAAATTTCACCTATCCATTATTCCATTTCATTAATTAGGCCACATAGCCATATATCCACCTACATACACACCCATCAACCTACCCATCCATTGTATGCCTGTCCATCCATCCACCCAGCAAGCACCCATCCATTCAACTACCCCAAAATTCACCCATCTATTCATCTGTACTTCCAGTAGTTCAACCACACATCCCTCCTCATCCCTCCACTGTTCCTTCATCCTTTTATCTACTCATCACTCATTTCTCATTATCATTTATTCTTTCAACAAACTGAGTTCTCTCCAGAAGCCCTCAGGCAGCTCGAAAAGACAGACCCAGACCTGGACAGCTCATTCCTGATCATCCAGGGCTGGCAGAGATGGAAGAACATAGAGCTGGGTAGTGAGAGTTGACCTGGAAGTCTGAGAGGGCTGCCCAAAAAGTTTTCCAAGGTCCCCTGACAATGGCCCTTGATGAGTGGGCAGAGGCAGTGGCATGTGGGACAGTCTCAGAGACCCTGGGGAGTCTGGTGACGATGTGGCTAGAGGAAGGTGGAGCAGGGGCAGGCAGGTGGCACATGGGAGATGACAGTGAGCATTGGGGGATTGGCACAGAGGGCCTCACCTCATGCAGGCAGGTGTACTGGACATGGTAGGGGGCAACTTTCTCCTCGCCTTTGATCTCCACACTGATATGTAGCCGGATGGCACCAGACACAGCAGACTTGTCAGTCCTCTTGTCTGCAGGGCAAAAAGGATGATAGTGTGAGATCTTCCCAATATAGTCCAGGATTTTTTTAAAAGTATACATGACTACACTCCTCAAATTAAGACCTGAGTGTCTCTCCTCAGATTGCCTCACTGGGCTTATGTCTCGCCCATTAGACTAGAATTCCTTACCCTGACTCACTCTTTAAACTGGGATCCCAGATGTTGCTTCTTTATTTGAAATTTTTAGTCTGTGTCTCCCTCTTCACACTAGTCTCCTGGAGACTGAGCTCCCAGCTCCCGCCTCCCCCGTCTGATCAAGCTGCCTAGATCTACTCAGTTTCTTACACAGTGAAGTCCAGGTCTGAACTGAATCTGTGCCTCTCTCCTCAGACTAGGATCCTCAGGTCTTGCTTCCTGCTTCTTCTATCAAAATGGGATATCAAGATTTCCTCCCACCAAACTAAGACATTTCTGGGTTCTGTTCATCCTCCTCAACTTGGGTTCTTTCTACTCCTTCATCTTGGGCTCACAGACCCTGTCCTCCTGCCCCCCCATCTGATTGTGCCCACAGATTCTACTCATCTTCTTCAATGGTTCTTGGATCTGTAGCTCAGGTTGGGATTCCCAAGTGACATCTCATCCCTCACAGTGGATTTGTAACCAGTGGCTGAGGCCAAAGTCCGTTATAGGTGGTGCCCCCTGGAGGGGGTTGCTGGTGAGGGTAGATAGCCCCAGGAAAAATGCTAAAAGGTATGCAGTTTGGGGTGGAGACTCTGAAAAGAAGTATAAGGAACGGCAGTAGGAGCCTCAAGAGGTTTCGGCCTCCAGGAGGATTCAGGCACCAGAGGATGTAGTTTCGATTGAGCGATTCAGCTGTCAGGATGTAGAGTTCCGAATTGAGTGTTTTTGGATCTTAGACGGTTTTAGTGCCTTCCTGCCTTGTATCAGATTCTCAAAGTTCAGTCTTCCTTCTTAGGTTGGATTTCTGGGTCTCTGAGGAGTGGGATACCCACGCTTTCTTCCTGTCTCAGCCTTGAGCCTGGGACATGGAGATTCTGTCTCTTCCTCACCCTCCCAAATTGAACAGAGGTTCCTGGGTTCTGTTTACCCTCTCAGCAGGGTGCTTCCTGCCCCCTGGCAAATTGGGCACAGCAGACCCTGCCTTCTGCATCAGGTCGGGATCCTAGACTGATGCCTTCTGACACTTTCTCTGCCTTTCAGCAGGGTTCTGTATTTTGGTGGACTTCCTGGGGCACCTCCCCTGCAGAACTCCACCCTCACTCACCCAGGTTGTACCACACGTCCATCTCGCCGCTGAGTGTCCGCACTTCGATGATCGTCTGCCCGAGGAAGTCATCGGATTCCCTCTTGAACCGCTGCTTCACTCGGGATTTTATGTCATCGTCCTCATCCCAGACACGTACCTTGATTCGGTCAGAGGAGTTGTGACATTCACTGCAGAGGGGAGAGGGGGAGGCCAGGGTGGAAATCAAGACACATCTTAGGCAGCTCTGAGAGACCCCTCTGACTTCCCCAGCAGGGAGCTCCTCGGGGAAGTCCAGGGGTCCTGCCAGGCACTTACAAGTGGAAGTTCTCCTCCCACACTGGGTTCAGGTTCCCATAGATGGTTTTTGTTCGTTTCTTGGTCTTCCCCACCTGGACTGTGACATAGGGGTCACTGGATCCCGTCTTGTCTTTTGCCTGCAAGCCCTGGGCACAGACCACTGGAAAACACATGGGACAAATATAAATTTGGGCTCAAGGATTGAGAGATGCCCAGAACAGTCACTGACAGAGGTTCTAGATCACTTGCTGGATTGCTCTGATGCAACAGGAGAGAGGCCTTTGTTCTGGCTGCAGGAGCTTATGGGTACACCCAGTGGGAACCCTGGACTTGCGAGAGAGCCCTCAACCAAAGAAGGATGGGACGGTGCTTTACCGTGACCCCTGGGGTAGGACCATCTTGGGTGTGTGCTGTATGCTGCCTTCCCCGAGGGCCCTTGCAGAACTGGTCCAGCCCCCCTGGCCAATGTTTCCCCTGCTCACTGGTGCCTCCTGCAAGGCTCCTTTCTTCCCTGCTCTCCATCTCCAGCCTCCACTGCTGCTTTCTGTGACCACCTCCTAGCTACCCAATTGTCCTGAAATCCTTATCTTGGGGTCTGTTTTCAAGGAAATCCAAATGAGGTTAGGCATGGAAAAATACCCGCAAGGCCCCTGGCCCCAGAATAAGACCACTCTGCTGGTGATTTCAACACTGTCCCTGGTGGTTCTAGGGGGAATTGAGCCCCAGTTGTCACAGCATCCCCAGCACCCCTTGACACCCAGTAGATTTCACTTCCCAACTCCCACAGGCACTACCTGGGGTTGCCTCCCAGATAAACCATGCACCTGCAACTCCTCCTCTTGGGGTCTGGTTCTGCGGGGCACCAACTGAGTGTTAGGCACACATATGTGGAAGCACACATGTCCACCCTGTGGGCACTCATGCGCACACACAGTGGCATGGAAAAGACACAGAAATGCTAAAACATGCAGCAAAGGGGGAGCCCTGGGGCACTGGAGATAGTGCAGGGGGCTGGGACAGAACCACGGCCACAGAGGCCTCACCAGTGATGCTGATCTTGGCTGACCACTTGGACGTGCCGTCCAGCACACTCTGCTTGACCGCCTTCATCTGCTGCGTGTGTGCCGACTTGGTCACAGCAAATATCTCCTGGATGAGCTCAAAGATCTCGGGCTTGTTGCGCTCCCGGATCTTCATGCGGTCCTTGAGCACCATGATGATGTTCTGGGTTCGGTCCTCTGCTCCGTGCTTGGAGCTCTTCTCCGCCGCCCCTGCCAATGCGACACCATCACTGTCGGGAGTGAGAACCTGGATGCCCACATCCGGAGCTTCCTTGGGTGCACCACCGGCTCTTTAAGCCGTGGGAATTCAGTGAATCATCCCCCAAAGTTGGAGAGGCCAGCGACATGCCCTCCGAATTCCCCCTTTCACAGGGCCTTACACCCTTACTAGCTCTCTTAACCTCTCTGGCCCACTCCTCCTGTTTCCTCCTGCCTCACTGAGTCCCCTTCCCTACAGAGCCCCTTTCCCCAATAAACTTCCCTGACAGGGCCTCCCTGGTGGCACAGGGGTGAAGGTTCAGCGCTATTGTGCTGTGGCCTGAGTTCTATTCCCCACCCAGGAAGCCAGCCCACATACAGCGCAGCAGATCTGGCCTGTCTTCCCCACTGCTCCCCTTGGCAGTGCATTTCAGTAAACCTGCCTGTTTTGCTCCCCACTCTGTCTCTGGTGAATCCTTTCACCCCGCCCCCCCACATCTGGCCTACACCCCAGTTCCTGTGTGCATAAATAAATAAAAAATCTTAAAAAAAAAAAAGGAAAGAAAGAAAACACAAACCTTACTCTCCTCTGGCTCCTCCCTCTACCTAGGACCCTCCCTTTTTGAGATGCAAACCTTTTCTAAGCTAACCTTAACCCATTTTTCTGCCTCTCATTAAATCCACCCCTTGGCGAGTTTAGCTGGTCCCAGAGTCTCATTCCACCGCTCTCTGACCCTCTCTGATCTCTGTTCAGTTCCTCTCGCCCCCAATTCTGCCCCCACGGTCACTGGCCCCATCGCCCACTCCCCCACCCCCCACTCCCGCACCTCCCACCCCCTCCCATCCCTTCTCTACCC